>APFE031692764.1:21878-60113 GCA_000404065.3 Pinus taeda
TGCCCTCTTTAGCCTCTCTTCTTTTCTCCTTGACCATCCATCTCAGCTAAAGGCATCAGCACAAACTCCTACCTTGCCCCAAAGAACCACCTGCAAAAAATGAGCTCAATCCCCGCACCCTGAATTGCACTCCCTCCAATTGCCACCAAAAACCCCAAAAACTTTAAATCAACCCTCCTTATCAATTTACTAGCCTAAAATCGGTGTTTCTAATTGGTCAACTCATCCTATTGAAAAATCCACCGAGTTTGACCCGAGAGAGCCTTCTCATACCTCGTAGGGCTAGCTACGAGGTGAAATGGTTTGATGTAGCCTTAAGATTTGTCTATCTCGGCCTAGGTGAAATTTCAAGTGCTAACACCATCCATATAGAATTTTTGGCATTTGGAGGTCTAAGGAAAAATCACAGCGCCAAGGTGTTGCGCTTTTGGCTAAACTGTTCTTCCTGTTTATGCCAAAATTCACAAAAACTCAAAATTGTTCAAAAATTATTCAAAATGGCTTCAAGTTTGGTCCATGAAGCCTTGAAACGAAATGTCAAGCAAGGAGGGAGGCCTCAGTTAGCAAGTCAAGTTTATCTTTCTCTTTTTGCCTCCTTAGGGTTTGCCTTAACTTCTTTCTCAACTGCTTGATTCTGATTTGGGAGACCTTGTTTCTAGTACATTAGTGCACGCCCATATGCCTCTGAAGTTTAGTAGCCTTGTTGGCCCTCTTAAGGAGATTTTCCAAGTGGCAATTGATTCTATCAAGCCAATTTTCCCTATTTTCCTCAAAATCTTCTTCAATGGACTTGTAAATGTTTTGTTGCCTTGGTGGAGAGGATGTTTTAGTGATTTTCTCTTCTTTCCTCTTTAAACTTCTTGTCTTAGGCACTTTAGGCTTGAGCTGAAAACCAGTGGCTTCAATATCTTCCAATTTTATCACTGTTTCACCTTTGGCACCATCCTTCTCCAAATCTGCTTTAGATTTATCAAGCAAAAGTTGCTTGACTTTGAGTTGTTTGTTTTCTTGTTGAAAGAAAGAAATAAAAAAATCTGCCTTAGACAACCTACTCTTCAGCTCTCAAATCTTAGCTTCTTTCTCCTAGATGCTTTGCTATGAAGATTTGACCTCCTCATGCACTTCTAAATCTTCCATATTATTGTTAAGATGAATCTGTGCTTCTTCATCCAATGGTGTCTCATGTTGCTGTGATGATGTAGGTTTGGCCCTTTCAACAATGTCTAGAGCAAACTCAAGACTTTTCACTCTTGTGTATGTCTTGGTCACTTCTGCGTTAGGATTTCTTGTGATAGGTCTCCTTGTCAAAGTCACCTCTTGTTGTGTTGGAGAAGATAAAAGAGTAGAGTGACTACTTGACTGATCTTGAGAAGGCAATAAAGATGTTGAATAGATGAAACCATCCCAAGACAAATTTATTTGTGCCAGCTGATGGAAAACCATGATCTTCACCAAGTCATGATGAAACAAACTGGCATGATGATCTTCTCCCAACCTATGCACCTTCTCTGCCATCTTAACCATGCTTCTATAAAGGTAATGAGGTAGGTTGAGAACTTTTACACCGGTGAAATGCATCAAAAGCCTCACATGGTACTGATACAATCTCGAGAATCTACCCTCCCATGTAAAATACTTCTTGATAATTTTCATGAGAGGAGCATACTTTTCCAGCAGATGTCTGGAAGGGAATATGTGCTTTAAAGCAATTTTATATGGAGGTTTTAGATACATCTTGTAATTCTCAAGGTCGAGGTCTCTTTTCTTGAACCAAAGTTCTTGAGTGTTTGGAATCCCTGTAGCTATAGAAATGGTATCTACTGAAATAGTGAGCACCACTCCACAAATGGTCATCTTATCCCTCGTCAAACTAGTAACAAAAGTGTTGGTGAGTTTGTCATTAAAACCAAGTTCTTCAATCCTTTGGCAAAATGCAAGGCAACCAACATCCTGGAAGAATTTCTTGATGAAAGGAGAAGGCATGACATAATGTGATGAAGCTGGCTCATACCTGTTGATCAAACCTCCCTTATTCCTCCTCTGCTCATTAGTCTTAGAATCCATAACAAACCTTAGCTCAACGAGAAGGGAAATAGGGTGTGGTGTAGGGAAAAACAGGGGATTTGGGAAATTTTTGAAATTGAGGGACATGAAGGGGTTTTATGGTCTCTAAATTCTTGGGAAAATTATGGGGGCTAGGGATATATGTTATGGAGTGAGGGGAAGTGGAATTTTGGGATTTGAGTGATGGGAAGGGATGCAAAACTAGGAAACATAATCCTAGTATAGAAATACATAGTACGGACTATGGTTTGTGAGAAAAAGTGATGAAATGAGGAATTTGATGAGGGAAAGTGTGGGAGATGGTGTATGAAGAGTGTAGGAGGGTGTATAACTCAAAATTAAGTGTTTTTTCTCGCAAAGAGACCAAATTGACAATGAAGCTAAAAGCGCAGCAGACCTTAGGAGAGGGTGTTTTTGCAAACTTTTAGAGCATGAAATGAAATACTAAAGAGGTGAAATAGAGGCTAGCTAGGCCCATTTACTTGTCCTTTCTATGTTTGAACTGGCTATTGATGAAGAAACCACTGGAATGAAGTTTTTTCCCCCTTCAAGAGAAAACAACACCTCTGGCAAAAGCATAGTCCAACAAATGATGAGGCACTTTAGGAGCACACAATTGTTGTTTTGAGGGTGCAAGACCTCTTTTAGGATGAAGAGATGTTTTTTACAAATGAAATGAGCAAATGAGAAGCTCTTTTGGTCTTTTGTAGCTTTGGAAATCGATTTTCTCCTTTGATGGTGTAGTGGCCCCACCATGTCCCTTCACATTTTATTTTGAAACTGAAACTTTATAACCTTTTAGGATATATTACATCATAATGGAGATATAAAATAACTTTAGAACCTTTATTGAAGATTTTCCCCTATCACTACTCCTTCAAATGATGATTTTGGTGGTCAAATGATTTATTTTCATGCTTTTGACCCTATGACCTAATGACGACACACCAAGAATGAATGAGTTGGATGATGATATTGATGACTATGACACCATTTCAACAAGGATGACCGACCATGCTGATGTCCATTGATCATAAAGGTGAAAGGAGTAGTGATAACCCACCTAACCTAACTAGTGACCACTTTTTGATTGAAAACCTATTTGAAACCATAAAAATTTGCAGTAGGACCTTATTAAAAACTTTGTAAGAGCATATTTGATCATTGATGACTAACAGGACTGAAATACATTGGCACTCCATACTAACAAAATTTGCTAAGTTAAGACTGAAAACATACTAGTGAACACTGTCAGAACCTAAAGATGACAACGACCACCGGTTGCCCAGAATCACCCTCTCAAACCAAATCCACAGGAGCGTGAGTTCACAGATTGCTTTACTCCACAATTTGAATATAATTCTTACCACTCCAAGTGTCCTTAAACCTCTGTCACCTTCGAGCTGGGGCATTAAACGTTACATGTGTATCGCCACCACTCCAAGTGTTGCATGCATATGGAGGTGGCAAAAACGATCTTATGGATTCACATTAATCGTTGGGCCAAGGCAAGCCCACTACGGTTGGCTCGCACTCAAATCGAGGATTCTATACAACATTAAAATATTTTATTTTAACTTTTTTTTTCTTTCTTTCTATATATACATATATTTGAAGTTGATATGAAGTGTTAAAAATCGTACTCGTGTTTTTTTTACTTGTAATTACTTTACATGGATTTTTTTTTTTTTTATAGTTTTTAAGTATATATCAATATTCATTTGTATTAAAAAAAATATTCATAACTCACATTGGATATGTTATTCTATACAACATTAAAATATTTTTTTAACATGTTTTTCTATATATAGATATATAAGAAGTTGATAACACGTGCTAAAATTCTTGATCACATATTTTTTATTTTTATTTTTTTTTACTTCTAATTATTCACATGGACAATTAATTAAATATGTCTAACATATTTATTTATTTTTTATTATAGCCGACATTGCTTTTCTATTTAAAGAATATTTTGTTTTTATTTCAAGAGGGACGAACATACTTACAAATCGCCTTCACACTAGGTTGTAGAATGAGAATGAGCCTCTCAGTTCAATAAATAAGTAAATAAAATTTTATTTTTTAAGTTAAATTAGTATGTAATTCAATAGTAACCATTATCCTTTAACTAATTCTTTCCCTAGTCATGAAATTATAATAACCAAACTTCTATTTATATTTATATAGATTGAATATCAATATTCAAATAAATTTTAACATTTGGCCTTAGATTTTTTAACGTTTTTCCATTACATCTTTAACCTCATTAAATCTTTATTTACCAACGAAATCAAAATTTTGTATCCCTCATATGTTATTCACTATTTTATTTATTATTTTTAATCATTATGACAGTTTCTTCTATCCCTTAAACATTCATAATTTATTTTGCTTTATTATTATGATTATTTTGTTCATCTTTGTGACAATTTCCCTCTTTGTTACGTTGTTACTTATAGTCTTCATCAGCTCTCACAACTACTATCTATGAGCTTTCTGGTCCTTAATGATGGGTGGAGTGTCCACCCGACAGATTATTTTGTTGATCTTTGCAATTGTTTCCCTCAACTCTCACTATTACCATCTATGAGCTTTCAGGTCCCTAATGATGGGTGGAGTGTCCACCTTGGGAGAGGAAAACCACTACACAATTCATATCCGAAAGATTCAAACAATATAAAATATTACTTTATACCATCATATAAAATTTAATCTCTTTAATTTTTATCTAAAATTTTTATTTCATTTTTTTTGTAAGCTTAGTAGGACCTTTTATTCATTCATTTGCAAAAGTAGGTTACATCCATGAAAGACATTCCGTGGCCTCAACCTACCCAGTGGGAAACTAGGTTTGTTGGCCATCGGAACACATTATAAGCCATAAAAAATCTGAGATTCTTAATTCTGTCATACTCAACCTTATAGGCCTAAATGTTTATAAACCAATTCACCCTTAACATGCTAACATAAGTAATACTAATTGACATATACATCATCAAAAATAAAATACAAAGGAAACAATTTGTTACTAGTCATCAAAGGACGCTACCGAGGTTGGATCCTTAACGCTGGAACATAGTAATTCTTATTGAGGAAGGCACAAAATGTGCTTCTCAATACGACTAAGATGGACATTCTACTATTGACTTTGAAATTGGACAGGTTCGAATTCTTTCTAAATTTCCTAAAACCCGGGATCAGATTTAATGGAACCAGTAGATTGCACAATAGTTCGAACTACTATTCTCTTCATCAGCCAATAAAGATGGATTGTCTACTTGTATTGAGTAAGCCTGTCGTGAGTGTGACCTAGATAGGGGCCCAACAAACACCAATCCTCCATCTGCACCTCCTACTCAACTCGTTGATTGAAGTCAGCCTCCCTAGCCGCAATCATCTGCCTCACCTGCTCAGGAGTGCCTGTGGTATACACTTGAGATGCTACACTGATATGTCAGGCATCTGATTTTTGACCACTCCACCTCGGCGGCTGCGACGAGGAGGCTCCTTGCTGCCCCGAGACCCATTCTTTCTAATGCTCCCGGACATGGCCAAGCCATTTTTTTCAACCTCCACTTTACTCAAATATACTTGCCACCCAAACCAACCAAACCCCCGATCGAATAGAGAACCATGATGCGTAGGCTAAGCAGTCTCCCCAGTTAATTGAACCTATCACATATGCATAGGACAAGAGCAGGAAGCAAATGACATTAGACCCGGGCCATGTGAGATCATGGCAGGTCGAGACGACCAAATACCAATGGCGGTTTTCTCCAATTACCAACACCTTGTGCTCAAACATTGCATGAAACAAAATTAAAGTAAAGAGGGTTTGTTTACACCAAAGGGAAGAGCTACCGACCGGCTCCTTGAGCCATTTCCCATATAGAAACACATCATAACAATGTAAAACCAGACACGACGACACAAGGAAGATATTTTTAACCAATTACAGAAACAACCATTCCCATCGAGCATGTAGTTCTTCCAAAAAAGACGAGTAGCTTAAATTGTACCATACATTCCCATTCGAAGCAGTGAGATACCATAAAAAATGGAAACCGACTTAGAAACAACAAATTCAAGATAAAATTTACCCACACAAACATGTTTGCTAGAGGAGCAAACACTACCAGGTCGCACAATCATCCAATTGTAGGAGGGGACGAGTACCTTATAGGTAACATTCACAATTACAGTTTGTTGCGGGCGGGGAGGGGTGAGAAGAAATAAGACATACCTGATTATCAACGCCATGAGGTCGACGATGTTGTCCTCCCACAGACAGAGCTTCCCTACCAAGATTTCCACTAGAAGGAAACCTAGATGCCTCCGCTCAGCTCTTGAAACCACGCTATACCACAACACAAATGCATGGAATGGGATGCATGCATTCACCACCTAGAGGTTTAACATGCGACGACGATTAACTCCCCCCTTAAACTCTCCCACGCCACCTCCCATCTTGTCAACCTATTCACACATACCTTGTACTTGCCAGAGCCACCCGTATTCATAACCACCCATCTTGTCACATTTAACAAGAGTCCCAAGTGGGACGGTGAATCGACACGCAACTTGATCGAGGATTATTTTTATTGTTATTGCTATTGTTATTTTTTTTTAAATTTATATTGAGCCAAGAGGCTCATTATACAACTCGGTATGAGGGGATGTGTAAGTTTGAAGATCTATATTAACTAATTTATGTCGATATTAACTTTATATATATATATATATGTATGTATGTATGTTATACATATATATATATATATATATATATATATATGTATGTATGTATGTTAAACTAAAATATTTTAATGTTGTATATACAAAAATATTCAATTTGGGTTATCTGTAAAATATTTTAATATGAATTATATTGCCATATACTTAAAAATATATTAATAATAAAAAACTCATTTTAATTTTGGCTCATAAAATATCTCGATATACATGTCATGTGAAATATTTTAATGACAATTATGTATATATTATAGATCATTTAAAAAAATTATGTATATATCATGATTTGTTTATTTTTTGTTAAAACATTTATTTGGTCCTATATATACTATATATAACATTAAAAAATAGAATTTAAATAATGAAAAATTAAACATTGTATTTTGCACTTTAAGGAAGTTTGCACGTGAAGAAATTCTATCCTTCTCGACTCATGTTAGATATGTACTTAAGATGGATCTATATTCGTTTTTAAAACATTTTCAATGATTTACATATATATTATTATATATAATTTAATTATTTATTAAATATTAATTAATCCACCTTATAATTTGTATCCTCTCATTTTTGAATAACATAATCTCTTTCTCCATAACAAATGTTTCTATTATTATAATTAATATCAATAATATTAATAATCCAAAAATATTAACTAAAATTTTGCTATATTAGATTTTGTATGTATTTAGAGCTCCGTTTCTCTATGTAAGGAAATAAGTTAACGGACTGAAGCTTTAAAATGTGGCGTGGTTACCATTAAAAGAACGATAATGAATTAACTACATTCATAATACAATAAATAACTATTATTTAACAAACTAATTTAATAAATTTCCCATCTCTTTAATTTTTTTTATTATATATTAATATTTTTTTTAATACTTACTTTTTATATTAAAATTTTCACCAATGGCATGCTTATATGTAAAGCCAAATATATATGATTACTATTAAAATATACATTTAAATAATAGTGTAAGGTAGAGTATTTAAATTATGGAACTCGTGGTCCTCTAACTTTTCTCTCTCATCAACTTTATTCACTTTCTTTATTAATTTTCAATCATCTACCATAATTATCGATGTTCTTAGTTAAAGGTAATTAACTAATTTGAATAGTTGAAATGTACGTTTCGAATTTTCCCAAGTTGAGTTCAATATCTGGTTGGGTATTGGCTTCAAGGATTGAATTAAGAATTAAGATTTGAGTTTCTATTTAGATGTTGTTATATTTGATTTATGTTTTATTTATGGTTGATAATTATAGTTAATAATAATAATAATTTGGAGGAAGTGTATTTTTACAAGTACTTAAGAATTGATATTTATCACAAGTTTAGCTGGAACCATAGTATTGAGAAAAGGATTAATGGGGGTTTATTTTGGTCTTGAAAATAATTGTAAAACAACAAACCTCGTAAGGTGGGATAAAAAGAAGTTCCTCTTTGAAACTTTAGTCACTCCTCTTAGCTTATATGGCTGTGAGGTTTGGGGTTGCAGCATATCCAGAGAATCATGGAGAAAGATTGAGCAAATCCAAAAGTGTTTTATAACTTATAACCTAAAAATTAAAAGTAATACACCCTATCCTATTCTCCTTATAGAAGTAGGTATTTCGGCTATTGAGAGCCTAGCTATGATTAGGTTTTTGTTGTACAAGCACAAACTCAATAACATAGACGATCATAGACTTCCTAAGCTAGCTTTAAATTCCAGCCAAAACCACCTAAGGCTCAATCGAGGGTGGAATAAAGACACAAGGGCCTGGTTAAACTATTGGGAGATCAACGAGAATGATGCATTGCAAAAGATAAATAACATTAAAGATATTGTTACTTCTAAGTTCAAAGAAAAAATGTGGTGCGAGAAAGATTTAGTAGCTAAAAGAAAATTAAGTTATTATAAGAAGGTCATCAACCCCACCCTAGAAGATCAAAAGTATCTCTCTATTTTAACTAGCTCAAAGAAGAAAATTAATATAGCAAAGATTAGAATGAATTCTCATGAGCTCCATAGTGAAACAGGCCGTTGGGCAGTTCCTAAAACGCCATGGATGGAAAGGATCTGCCATATATGTGAGAATAGGAACATCGAGGATGAAAACCACTTCCTCTGAGAGTGCCCTGCGTACAACCACATTAGATCTTAGTTTCACAATCTTTGTTACAATACTAACCTTCCTAGTCTTTTACAATGTCAAACTTATAGTGAGCTTGGGAGGCTTCTCTCCAAGCTTTTTGAGCGTAGGAATAAAATCTTAAATCAAAATAAATAATTTGTTTCTTTAGGTCCGATAGACCAATGTTTGGTCTCGGTGGACGTTAACCATCATCATCATCATTAATTGAACTTAAATGATAGTAATTCCTACTTTTATTATTAATTTAATAGGCTATATCCATCTTAACTATGGATCTACCAAGAGCTAAGAGGGATCAAATCATTTTGCATATTAAGATATTTGTATCTCAAGAGATTTGATCCCTCTAGGTGTTGGGTAGATCCATAGTTAAATATGGATATAGATTGATTTAATTCCCCCCCTTTAAATAGGTTATATTCCACATGAATACTATGGGAAATACCATGGGTTTTCATAAATCCAGAGATCAAAAACTACGGACAACTTGACCAAGTCAAGTTTACCTTAACTCCCCAAGAAAAACTAATAAAATAAATAATAAGGTAAAAATTTTATTTTAATATAAGGTTATTTTTATTTGTATTTCAATTTACATTAAATACCAAACAAAATTTTATAGAAAAAAACAATACCATTGAATTTTTATTTTAACATAAGGTCGTTTTTATTTTTATTTTTTATGTTGACTGAGTCAAAAAATTTATAGGACATGACATTACAACATATATTTCATAAGGGTTGGAGTGCGCCTCTTGATGCAATTAAGCCAAAATATTTATAAAATATTTTTGTTTTGAAATGAGTTATGGTTTTTTGGCATGTGGTATCGATGATAAGCCATGGTATTGGCCCACCATGTGGTAACAAAGTCTATTTACAAGTTAATAATATCCATGTCAAAATGTGTTGAATATCCAAGGTTATGAATCTTGTTATATTATAAGTTTATTGTAAGTATTAAGTTTTTATGGCTTATTAAATAAATCCATGCATTTTTCCTTTTAGATTTAATTTAGAAAATGTGTGTGTATATATATATATATATATATTCATTTTGAAGCAAGTTATGGCTTTTGAGAATTTGGTATTCATGATAAGTCATGGTATTGACCCATGTTATTGTAACAAAGTCTATTTATAAGCTAATAATACTCATGGTAAAATGGGATGGATATCTGTGATTATGAATCTTCATCTTGTGATTATTAAGTTTTTATATCCTTATTAAATAAATTTAAATATGGTTACCTTATTATTTTATACCATTACATCTCCCCCATACTTGTTTTTCCAGGGCCTCGAGTTGGCGAGTACCTGAGAGAGTCGAAAAACAGACGATTGCAGTTAAAGGCGACTCGGAGGTAGATGTCAAGGATATGTGATGAGTCATGCGATGAGGAAGTGTGATGAGTTGTGCAATGAGAGTGTGTGATGGGCGAGCACGTCAGGTGACCCGAGTTGGGTGCTCGGACAGGCGCTCTCCTAGGAAAGGCACCCATGGGAAAGCCAACATGGTGAGTGGTTGGGTGCGCCAACACATTGATACGGGTGACCTGAAGTGCCACTAGTGGACCGAGCGAAGGTGAAGACCATGTGCAATGTCACGATGCAAGTTGGGTGAATGGATGGAAAGGCAGACCCGAGGAAACAAACCTATAGTGGGAAATGACATGTTATATTCGAGTTGGGAAGTCACATATATGTGTGCAGGGCAACATACTGGAGGAATGGTGAGCTGACCTTTAGATGAGCTGAATCATCGTTTTTTCTGGAGTTACACCATGGTAGAGACGCATATACATTGGAAGGAGTTCGATTCACTTAGGACATCGAACTCAACCATTTACATATCGCGGAAATCAAAATCGAGAAGGGGGAGTCAAGGAAGATGAGAAAAGAAGGTCGTGGGGTAAGGAAGGTTGAAGGTCGAGGCTACAGGTGGTCTAGTAGAGTTTTGGAAGAGTTTGGCATGGAGGGTCGAGTTAGGTAGAAGACACTATGCAGGTCATGTGGCCACACCGACAAGAGGGTCTGAACGGTCGTGTGCAGAGTTTAACAGGAAATTCAGGTCTCAACATGGTTCGGGAGGACTATGGTGTATCACGAAGTGCAAGCTACATGGAGAGTATAATGGGCAACATGATAGTGTGATACGACCATTGAACAAAGTGTGCATAATTTGGGTAAGCTTAAATGATAGGAAGTACGAGTTGTACTGAAGATTAAGCTGAGGTTTTCGATAGTGTGAGAAACAACAAAAACAGCTGCATTGTTGAGGCATGAATTTTGGTAAATTGTCCAAGCATGCAAGTGGAACGGTTGGCTGCATGACTTGGTTGTAAACTTGTACACTATATATTATTGAAGTTTATTTATAAAATGATCGGGTGGACTTTACATGATTTTCCCCTCCCATGTATAAATGTGTTATACTTGTCTTGACATGATTTCCGCAACATATTGATAATTGAAGAAGATAACTTGATGAGTGTTTATTTTGTTGCATTGTTAAGAACACTTGTTTGGAAAATTGACTAAGTGTTGAAGTAGGCATAGCCCGTGCACTCTAGTATTGGTGAAAAGAAAGAGTGTAGCAGTGTCGCACCTGCCTATGTGTGGTTGGAAGACTACCACTGATATAGGGGCGTGACAGATGGTATCAGAGCCCACTTACTACAAGGATTTAATTTGGAGATTGAAAATTGTGAAGTCGGGATACAACGACAGTGGATCAGCTCGTGTTGAAGCCTTGGAACATTGATTTGAGGAAAAGTAAAGTAGGTGGTGAAGAACTGAGCTTGGGCCAAGATCAATGGAGGAAGATGGCAGAGGGAGATTTTCAAAATCTTGATGGCATGACATGTTATTGGGAGGACAAGAAGTAGCAACACTATGAGGCTCTTATGCAAGACTGTGAACTTTTGGGGCACATTAGAGATGGGATAGTGAAGGTGCAGAAGGAATTGGATAATCTTCATGGTAGGTCTCTGACCTTGATGAAATTGATGAGAAGATACAACAAGGTGACCAAAAACTCTATGAAATCATAAAGGAACAATTTCTCTTAAGGGAGAGAAGTGCCATATTACAGGCTAAAGTCAAGGGACTTGAGGATGAGATCAAGAGGGACTTTCTTGATTGTAAACCTATTGTTATAGAAGAAGCTTAGGTTGATTACATTGAAAACTTCAAGCTTATTACCGGGCCATGCAAGATGATATGCGACTGGTTGGGTCACTTCGAGTGGAGGAGGTAAATGTGTGCAAGTAGGTGCACTTGAGAAAGGTGCAATGAAGGAGAAGCTTGATGGAACTCAAGTTAGACAAGGAATCAATTTCTCGGATGAACCGAAAGTGGATATTGCATACCTTAAGAGGACATTCAGGTCAAAATGCAAGTTGAAAGACCCATTTGAGGTTGAATTATTGAAGAAGGTTGCTAAGGTAAGACACAAGATAAATCCTACAAAGGATGTAGATTCCTTGAGGCTTAGTTTTCTACAGGTAATCGTACATGGACATAAGTTTGTTTCATTGATTGATACAGGGGCTACAAATAGTTTCCTTAGTATAAAGGCAACAACGTATTTTGGGAAGAAAGCTAAAGAAGAAAAAGAGGTGAGTGCTTTCAAAGCTATAAAGTCTACCATGAAAGTTGTGGCACATGTTTTGAAGAACACACAAGTGAGAGTGGGTTCATGGTTTGGCAGGATGGATTTGAGGGTAACTGATATGGATGATCATGCTATGGTGTTGGGGCAGGACTTCTTGATAGTTGCACAAGCCATACTAATCGTGGGTCGCGACATACTTATGATTACAGCTCGAGGGTAGACCATGATTGTTCCTATGACAAGTAAGAGTTGCTTGGGACATCAACCAAGGATTCCTTCGATGACTTTGTATCCAAAGGACCTATATGTGAAGCATGAATGTGTGGAGCAAAGGGAACTTGGATGTATGACTCAAGCAATGAAGGAGAAGAGGATGATTGATTTTGTTGTGAGAGCTAGGAAGAAAGATGGAGGTGGAAAGGCAGTTCCACACATCTTGAGGAGTATGACTCATGCATCTTCTATTGAGATACTTCACCACATAGTTGTTGATGAGAGAGGAAATCTGAGTGCTTATTATAAAGCATTGGTTGGGGAAGGGTATGGAAATAGATATCCAGCTAGATTTGTGGAATTTTGCATGTATGCTATAGGCATATATGACTTTCAGTTGATGAAGGAAAATCTTGGGAAGCTTGGATGTGCATGAGTACTTAAGGACATAGCATCAGTTGAATACATGGGTGGACGAGAGCCATGGAGGTAACTTCCTGACCGTTCTCACATGATATACCTTTGGAGGTGGATGTGTGTAGTGCCTTGATGATGATAAGGACTGTACCACCCTAACAAATAGGCCTTTGGAGATAAGGCCTCTCTTCTATACATTACAATGATGCATGGATGAATGTGGTTGTTGGGAAATATCCTAGAGCAGCACATGGAGATTAGTATTGATTGTAGCAAGATGTAGATGAGATGATGGATTACTTCATGGACCCGAGCATGGCTTGTTTTACACTTGGGATGAATTCTTGATTGAGTTGAGATTGTGGCAGGCTACTAGAGAAATGACCAACAATGGCATGAGGAGCATTCTCGTGGATTTGGATGTGACACTTGGACTAATCACCTGACTAGTTCAAGACATTGGGGCTAGCATTGCATCAAGCTATGTGAGAGATGGATCGAGGGATGGCCGAGATATTTTGTGTTGGGATGGACTATCACGGTAGAGATTTAACATGATGACGACAGATGATGAGTCTACACAATATGTGTTGTATTGATGACATGTAGCTTCAGTTGGAGGGGTTAGCGTCTTCACAATGGATCAGCATGGAGGTTGCAACAGGTGTGGTTGATGATCATGGATTGAGGAAACTTTCAAGGTGTTTCGAGATATAGACCTTGATGGAGGTTCATGTGATGATGAACAAAGTTGGGTAGCATGGACAATGGATGTTGGAGCTAGCGACACGTTATGATGATTGATGATGATGGTCTTGTCGAAGATGACAAAATTTCTAGAGTGGTGGAGGATGTTAGGGCCTCAAGTTGGTGAGCACCTGAGAGAGTTGAAAAACAGATGATCGTGGTTAAAGGCAACTTGGATTTAGATTTCGAGGATGTGTGATGAATTGTGCGAGGAGGAAGTGCGACGAGTTGTGCGATGGGAGTGTCCGACAGGTGAGTGCATCGGGCAACCCGACTTGGGCATTTATACAAGTGCATACCCGAGCAAGGTACCCATGGGTGAGGATATGAACTTAAACAAGAACACAATAGATTACAAATATAACTATAAATACAAAGATGCAGTAGAAATAACACTTCATTTCAATAATATCAAATACTGAAATATGGTTACAAACAAAATGGAAATAATACTAGATCAGGCAATGGTAGTTTATCTCTAAGAGATGTCGCAGCTACATGCCTCTAAACTATGTTACAATGAGGTTCAGAGGCCTATTTATTATTGAGAAACAATGGAAAACCATAAACATCCAAAAGCATAACCTAAGAGATGAAGTGCCAAAACTATGGGCCTGTTTGGGTAAATTTGTTTAGCAACTTCCTAGGGTCATAACATTGGTGAATGATCCTCGTTTGATGTGCACAATACGTGGTCATAAAGATCAATTCGAGGAATCAAACTTTGGAGTGGCCAACATGGGTCAAACTTCAATGTTACCCTAACTTTTCCCAAAAAACGTCGTTTAGGGCCTCAAAATGACTCTGGAATTTCACGACCCAAAAAATTTCATAAATAGTAAACTATGCTACAATTAAGGAAACTGAAAGACACAATGATGGGGGTCCAAGTAGAATAGGTAGGTGGCCACCATCATCCACCTGGATCAACGACACGGTGTGTAGTCGAGCGTGCCCACATCTTGATACGGGCAACCTGAAGTCCAACCGGTGGACCGAGTGAAGGTGAAGACCATGTGCGATTTCACGATGCAAGTTGTCTGAACAGGTGGCAAGGCCGACCCGAGGCGACAAGCTTATAGCAAGAAATGACTTTTTATATTCAGGTTGGGCTCAACGATGGGCAACACGAGTTGTGCCAAAGCTTAAGTTGGGGTTTCTGGTAGTGTGGGCAATGGAAATAGCAACTGCATGGTTGAGGCACGATTTTTGGTAAATGGTCCAAGTGTGCAAGTCGAACGGTTGGCTGAACAGCTTCATTGTAAACTTGTATACTTATATATTATTTAAGTTTATTTATAAACTGATTGGGCAGACTTTACGAGAGTTTCCCCTCCCAAATATAAATGTGTTATACTTGTCTTGATATGATTTCTACTACATATTGATATTTGAAGAAGATAACTTGATGAATATTTATTACGTTGCATTGTTAAGACCTCTGATTTGGAAAATTGACTAAGTGTTGTTTTAGATGATGGGTCACGTCTAGGGTTCTTTCATTTAGTAATTGTATCTAAGTACACTATGAGGCCCTAGGCTTCATACGCATATAAGAAAATCATATTTCTTCTCCATCTATTTGAAAAATGTTGGGGAGGGTTAGGGCTTAGTTCACTATAAAAAAATTTAATACGTGAACTTGCTAGAAATGTAATGGTATTCTTTCTTATTAGACAACAATGAAACGACATTTTTTTAGCTTTTGATAGTGACGTATGTAATATAGAAAGAAAAGGAAAACTATTGATATATTTGATAGAGATGTTTCAAAAAGGGGAAAAATGAAAACCATTTATTCATTTGTTTGTTTAAATTAATTAATTCACATTTAAATGAACTAATTTAAATTTTGCGTTCAGTAAATGGTAAATGCAATTTGGTATTTTTTTTAGTTTATTTGGTTATATAAATGCAATTTGGTATTTTTTTCATTTATTAGGTTAAATAAATATGTCACTACTTTTTTCGTTTTAAATATATAAATATTTTTGAAAAAAAAATTATATAGGATGAAAGGGTTTCAAAGAAATTTAATTTTTATTTTTTAATTTAATGACAAAAACTTTTGATTTTAGTGATGATATAAAATACATCAATCTTTTTGTCTGTGTGTGTGTTTTATAACATTCTTCAAAATGTAATTTATCTTATGATATAGGTATTATAGTAATTTTAGAACATAATACAATATTACAATGTAATATTAAAGTAATGTGCTACAATATTAATTATAAAAGAAGAGAAACAATACCTATTACAATACTGGAATGAATTTGTCAAGACAATTAGAAGAAATGATTTTTACCCTCCCTACCTAGGTACAACTCAGGTAAGTGGCATGTTGAATTCATATAGAGTATTTGTTGTAATGGATTTGAGCCTTGTTGTTATATAGTTGTGAAAAATATCTTACACTAACTTTTTTAAAATCAAAAGAACAATCCTGTCATAAGAGAAAATCATTTTTAAAAGATACATGAAGAAAAAACTATGTGAAAATTATGAGATAAAAGGAACCAATCATTTACTCCTACTCTATAATGTTAAATTGCTTCCAAAAATTAAAATAATTAATCATAATATGCAATATCAGATTAGATGTTAGATAAATGAATGGTTTCATACTACTTCTTTCTTTGTTTACTACCATTGTATCCTAAGTACCTCAGATCAGTGTCTCAATCTTAACAATTAGAATAGAATAATAACTAATAAATAGTTTCATTCTTCTCTTTTTCCTTTGTTTCTTTTCCTTATAACTTGTTACCTTAAGCTTATGCCTTAGGACTACTAATATCTCAAGGCTACTAATCGGACTCAAGCCCCAAAAATATGATCACTGGGTTAACAATATCATACCTTAAAAAATTAATAATCAAATGAATAAATTTATCATAAAAGAAAATGATATGCAAAAATATAGAAAGAAAAACTATGTGAAAATTACGAGACAAAGTGAACCAATCATTTACTTTTACTCTACAATGTTAAATTTTTTTCTACAATTAAAATAAATATTCATAATATGTAATGTTAGATATATCAATGGTTTCATACTTTTTCCTCCTCTTCTTTCTTTGTTTTATTTCATTATATCCTAAATGTGTCACATTAGCTTACTAATTGGACTTAAATAATTAATCATAATATATAATGTTAAGTTAGATGTTACATAAATCAATGGTTTCATACTTCATTTTTTCCTAACTTGATACCTTAAGCTTATGTCTTAGACATACTATTATCTCAATCGTACTAATTTTTGTGCCCAAAAAATTTATCATTGGGTTATAAGGATCCATTAGTCTCCCTACAAGCACTCAGAAAATAAAACTTAGGTTCTAATACAATGTTTTAATAACCTATGCAAGATGTTATCATTACAAAATAATAATTTTTTTTCTTTAATATCATACATGAAAAAACTAATAGTAGTAAGTCCAATTTATATAAACATGAAACTACACTATATTAGAGTCTAGCAAAGGCTAAAAAAGGAACATGCAATCAAATAATGCATCCAATAAATCAATAGTTCATAAATTAAACACTTAAGCATAAAAATATAGATAATGTGTTCCTTGAAAATGTCCAAAAGAAAGCCAAACATGCTCAACTCTCACATCTCTCACTAGAAATCTCCAACATAATGTAATAAACTAGTCTTAAATGTTTAATAGGGTAAAACACATGAAGGGTAAATTTTCCACTTAACCAAGCAACCACCTTCACAAGTGTTTCCCCTTGAGAAGGGCTCAATATAAATGCGGATAAGAACAAAAAAATCCTATTGTTATGGAGAATTTCACCTAAATATTTAGGACTGAATTAACAAGATTTCAATCAATTCAACCTAGGGCAATCAATAGCACCCAAAGTTCTTATTACTACCTAAAACTAGTGATTACAACCATAATAGTAGTGACATCCCACATAATTAAAGACCATACCACCACCTTCAACTAGTGATCATACTCATAACTAGAAAGGTTCCATTGGAATTTATACCCAAAATTATTACACGGTACTAGGCATACTGAGCTTTAACACCCCCTTAGCATATAAGCACACTCCTAATATCTTAATCCATAGAGACGAGGTGGGTATATATATTTTTTTCACCAACTAAGCCAATAACATGACATAACTTTCATTTAAAATATAAAATTACTAAAACCTATTACTCATGAACCATTGCACCCCAACATTGCATAAGACACTTATTTTATAATTCATCTCAATCTAACAAATTGTAGGCCATTCTCTCTAATCTTTCCCATTCACCAAACTTCCTAAGCACTATAGAACTTTCTAGATAAAAAATATAGACATCCTCATTAAAACAAGAATCTTTCCTTAATACATATTCTTAGTAATATCTCAACATATATCACTTAACTCCATCAAAAATATCCATATATACACAATATTATTATCATAGTTCATAAAATGAATTATTACGCAAACCATAAATCATATCATAAACCACACTAAATGGAAAAAATACCAAATATATGTACATATATTTTAAATCATATCAAGGAAATGTATTAAATTAATCATTCCGTTGTATGTCATTGACCATTAAAAATTATCCATTTATAGCACTAATAACAACCATATATACCATCATAAAGATGATTGTAAGACGGTGTCCAATCCTATATTACACATCATTAATCATAAAATTAAACCACTTCTTGTTAACATGTATACATAGCCAATAATAACATGATATCACTCTAATGGAAAGGTATTTAACACATATACGCATCATGAAATATCTTTATCTTTCTAGCATGGGATCCACATCAGCCATATATTAGTAAGGCATATAAATATGATCACATTGGAATATCTATCCAATACGTCATCCACATATGCAGGTAATATAAGTGTGAATCACATCATAATATGACATATAATATTACTAGTCATCAAGGGTTAAAGGCAACTATTAGACCATTATCAAGAATATACAATATTATTATGGATATTCACAGCATTAAAACATCAAAAACAATGTTGGACATTAGGTATATATGTAATTTTAACAATAGCATTTAGGACTAATTCTATAGGTATCATTCGGTAGTTGTCAGTTGTCCGATGCTTTACAGTGTTTATCAATAATATTAATGTTTTCATTAAGAAATGTTTAATAATGATCATAATGTCAACAACCACATTACTTTACAATCTGATGTTTGTTAAAATATTTTTTAATTTTTTAATTCATCAAAGCTATGTTACTTTAAAAAAATAAATTCTTAAAATTTTTAGATACAAAATTAAATTTTAAAGTGAATTAAGTAATTCCTTTCTGGTTTATCTTAAAGTTTTATAAATTAAGTTTAAATATAATAAATCTTAATTATCAACATTATTTGTATAGACAATATTTAAACAAGTATTATAGGCAGCTTAGTCTTTACTAGTCAAGCTAAAAATTATGTTATGAGAAAGTTGGCATAAAAAGTTACAATCTACATTGGTCAATGTCAGCTAAATTAATAATGGTTATAGGAAAATGAAATCTTGTAGTCTTGTTATAGGAGGCACTAATAAATTGATATTCGAAGTGGATAAAACATAAATGAGCATTTCTCTTGATAAGTGAGCTTGGTGGATTAGAAGTTAAGATGAATCTAGACTAATTTAATTATAATTATGATTATTAATTTCATGTTTTCTATTTTATTTTATTTTAGTTTTAGTTTTAGTTTTCAGTAATAATTTGACTAATTTGACCAAGTGAGGATGTTAAACATTACAACATCTCTATCATACTCGGCAGGAGAGGGCCTCTTGGTGCAATTAATTGCCTATTCAAGCACATAGACTTAGTGGGTAGTAACCACGAGCAAGTCTACATATTTACAATTTTACACCTACCTAATTGTCTAGGAAAATGTAAATGATGGTAAAAAGTAGCTCTTGGAAAATATATTTATTTACACCTTATTCTACCCATTTTTTACCCAAATAATTCGTTGAATTATGGTGAGAAGTAACTCATAGTAAATATGTTATTTACTTTGAAAGCTTAATAATAAAAAATCACTACACAAATATCTAAAAATAATGCATAAAAATTAGAACCATATTAATAAATTATGGCATAAAATATATAATGAAGTTATCACATGAGATTTTATGTTGATGTAAGTAGTCCAATTAATTTCTTCTTCACGCACATGGACTTAGTGGGTAGTAACCACAAGTAAGTCTACATATTTACAATTTGACACCTACCTAATTGCAGAGGAAAATGTAAATGATGGTGAGAAGTAACTCTTGGTAAATATATTTATTTACAACTTATTTTACCCATTTTTTACCCAAATAATTCTTGAAATTATGGTGGGAAGTAACTCATAGTAAACATGTTATTTACTTTGAAAACTTAATAGTAAAAATTACTACAGAAATATCTAAAAATAATGAATGAAAATTAGAACGGTATTAATAAATTATAGCATAAAATATATAAAGAAGTTACCACATGAGACTTTATGTTGATATAAGTTTATATATATATATGTGTGTGTGTGTTGTGTAAGAGTTTATTTATAAATTATGACATAAAATATATGAAAGACTTTATGGAATGTATTTTTTTAGATATATGTTGGTGTACTAATTTTCTAGTAATTTTCAAAATTAAACATTGTAAATTTCTAAAGATATATAATGTACTAATCTTTTTAATAATATTAAAAATTAAATATTTAATATTTAACTTTCAAAATTAAACATCCATAGTTAATAAAAATGTAAAAATGATATATAACACTTTGAAAATTTACAAATATGTATATTTTACCTCTCTCCATTTAAACCTCCGCCCCTGGATTCATTGAGGTAATCCAGGGCCTTGCGGTTGAGGACATCGCATGTGTCTCTAAGCTGTTATGAACGTTCCTTAAAAAGAGACGTTCGTTATCGGTTGTCATTCGAGCCGTCATTATTGCTAAAGTACAATGACTAAACTCCTCATTCTGATTGACTTTTTCGTTTCCTGAAACCCTTCAACGCAAGTTATGAATACATTCGCCGGCCCACCTCTTTAAGTGTTTAAGTCTTTCCATAGTCCATCAACCAAATAAATCTTTGAAAATTATTTTTCTGGTCCAATTCAATCTTTGAAACTTATTTTTTAATAATATTAAAAGATACATATTTAATTTTTAATATTAAATATTATCTTTAACAAAAAAATATTAAACATTATCTTTAAAAAAAAAGATGGAGTGCTTACTGTACTACTTTGACGACGACTAGTAAAAACATATTGTACATTCAATGGCTCACTTAAAAAATGTAATGTAATATTTAATGTGTTCAATATATTTCTTCCAGCTTAAAAATCTTGAAAATTTACGAGTCTAACATTTAGATTATTTAAAATGAATATTGGATTGTGTAAAGTTTATATAAAAATGTTAGATTGGTATATAACATTAAAATTTAGTAAGGGTTCCAGTATGTTTTAAAATTGTTTTTAGGAAGTAAGGAAATAGGTTAATGGCACAAGATTTAGTACTATTAAAAACTTGAAAACTTGTTCTTTAAATTTGAAAACCTGCCCCCTAAAGACCACCAGCTTGTTATTTCAGGTGGCTTGGTTTTTCTTTGAATAAAGGTAATGACAATTGAGTTATGGTTGTACTCACTGCTAGTTTCACAATTAAATTATGATAAGTTTTCCCACTAAAATTTACCTATATATATATATAACTACCTCTGTTTATTTAAATAATTCTTTTATACAACAATTCTAAAACTCTCTTGAAAAAATGTCGTAGTTGAGGTTGAGGACATCGCATGTCTCTCTAAGTTGTCTTGAAAAAATGTCGTAGTTGTGAACGTTACCTAAGAGACATTCAAGAAACCGTTCCAAGAAAAATTAATCACAATCTGCGAAATGGCTATAATCAGTTGTGTCATTCGAGCCGTCATGATTCCTCGAGTAGAATGACTAATCTCCTCATACGGATTGACCTTATGGTCACCTTAAACCCTTCAACGCAACCTACGAATACATTCGGTGCCGCCTATGTAAGACCATCCAGCCCATCCATATAAATCTAACGACAACATAGGCAGAAAATGGACAATATGCGGATAAACAGTTTTCTTCCCCATTTTTCAGAGGTCGATTGAAAGCGTGTAAGTGCATAAATGACAAAAGCTTGAAATAACATAAACTTGATATGTATGCAAAACATAATAACATAAACGTGGATTATTGATACAAAACTGTTTAATCATGTAAGGACATATATAATATTTATGTCTCACCACCAAAGAAGTGAAGACGTACGGCCATATAAAACATAACTGGATTGGTTTGCAACAATGACATGGCTTTTTATAATGGGATGGTGAGCTATATAAAACATAACTGTATTGGTTTGGAACAATGGCATGGCATTTTATAATTGGATGGTGAGACTTTGACATTTTACAATTATTCACTTCAGTTAATCTTATTATTTTGTACATCGTAAGTTACTAAGTTAGGGTGAAGGTGGATATTGTGCATTTCGTTGGATTAGGAAGTGAAGGTAATTTGAGTAATTGTTATTAATTTTCCAGTCGGAAATTTTCATCCGATTCATTTGTTCTAATTGTATTTCTGAATAAATTTTGTATAGTATTTTTCATTCAACTTAAAGATAATTTTTAAAAATATATATAAAAGATTGTTTTGTGAAATTTAATTCATAATTATTTGATGGGTCTAAGAAATTTGAGCTTTTAGCTCAAATTAACTCATAACTCATAATCATTTGATGGGTATAACTAAATTTGAGTTTGAGGTGTAATTAATAGGAATTTGGCAAATATCACACTAAATTGAAGTGAAATAGGTATGTGTTAAGAGTTTGTGACGAATTATATTCCTATTAATTTTTTAAAGTTAAATGATATAACTTGTATAAGTCAAAGTTGAACTAATATTGGTCAATAGGAAAATCAATTGCTCTAGTTGTGCCTTGGCAGAAATACATAAATTGATATCTGAAATGAAGAAATTAATTGTCTACTTATTCTTGAGGACTTGCATATTATAGTGGGTAGCGTTCAGATTGAGACAAAGAAGTTCCCCCAATGGTGGAAAGTAGCAAATTTGAAATAGTATGAGTAGCTCCTAATCAAGAAGATATTTTATGAAAGGTGGAAAAAATAAAGGAGAAAAAGGGGAACTAATTTTATTAACACAATTTGCCCCTAAAATTTCATGTGATTTCTTTTTCTTTTTCTTTTTTTCTTTTTGTGCATTGGCCGAAAGGTTGATTTGATTGAATTTTAATTTTGTTCCTTGGTTTTCAAGTTGAGTAAAATTATTATTTTTCTTCGGCAAAAAAACTAAGAAGTTTACAAATTTATATTTTTACTCTTATTAAAATGTTGAAGAACACATAAATAATAGAATGTAGTAACTCATTTTGTTTGCAAATACTTGTCTAAATTATGGTGGATGGTAACTAATGGTAATTATATTTGGATGATTTTCTTAAAAAACATAATAATAAAAAATCACTCCAGAAATATGTAAAATCATGGCATCAATATTACAAATGTGGCAATGTATTTTATGAAGGCTGCAACAAGATCTTTAGTCATGATTTAATCAAATTTATGAAAAAAAAAATATTTGAAGAAATAAATATTTATTTTTCAAAATTAAAAATTATAGCTTTCAACTTATGATCACGAATGCCTATTTATATAAGATTAATACATTTATATACATTAGAGGAAATTTCAACCTAAAAGTACCAATGAAATTTTCATGTAATTTATATGTCATAATATGTAAACTAATCAAAATCCTTTAAATTTAAAAAGAGGTACATGTAAATATTTTGGAGGGAAAAGAAGAAAAACTATTGTTTTAATTGTATTTTTGTCTTATCTCCTTATAAGTTTACTCAAATTTCAAGAGTAGACACTCGTTGGATGCACAATTAAATTTTACATCCAACAAATACCCCTTATGCATACTTTTGAAAAGAACCACATTGATAATAATTGAAGATACATTTTTCACAATGTATCTTCATTATTTATCAATGTGGGTCTTTTCAAATGTATGCATAATGGGTATCCATCGGATGTAAAATTTAATTTTGCATCCAACAATTGTCTACACTTGAAATTTGAGTAAACCTATAAGTATATAAGCCAAAAATACAATTAAAAAATTAGTTTTCTTCTTTTCCCTACAAAATTCATGATTTTTATTTTATTATTTTAACTATTATTTTATTATTTTCTTTACGAGGTCACTTTTACGCTGAAATTTCCTCTAGTGTATATATTCACCACATGTTCTGAGTAGCGATTAAAGTATGAATAATTATCTGTAAACGTATATATATGTAAGTATATCACTGTTGGAAATACCCGGAGGGGCGAGTAAATCAGTATTTCTTAGCAATTAACACTTTATTAATATTTTTTGGATTGCCAGTAATATTTAGTTATTATTAGTGTTCTTCTTCAAATAATCATAAACATTAATCAAAATTAAATAACGCCATACAAAAATCCAAGAACATAAAGATAGTAGACACGATATTTTTGGTCGAAAATGCCCTCCCAGTCAAAAGGCCACCAAACACTTCTAAGTAATTGTCTTCTGCGCCTCTTTAAAAGAAAAGTAATTACATCAATTTTTCAGCCACAACTGAAGGATGCTCCAACCCCCTAATTCACTAGGAACAATGCAGGACGCCGTTAAACCCTAATAACCTATTGCAACTAGAAGGATGCCCTAATGCCCTATAATTCAGGCTAAAATTTGACGAGTGCCCCAACACTCTGTTTACCAGTCATTGTCGTAAGGATGCTTCATCATCTTGCATTTTATCAACCCCAACTAAAAGGATTCCACCACCTACTGTAGGCTACAACCTGGCCTAGCACCACCTTGCCACCTTGAAGTGTTCTCAGGACACAACCTAAAGGTGACACTAATCACCTGTCTTAAAGACCACGTTTCACAATTCTTAGACTAGATCCCCTGTGCTCTTAGTCAATATGTATATCATGTCAAGTTCTGCTACCCAAAACTGCTCAACTCACCATTTCCAAGTCAAACCAGTGAAAAATCACTTCATATCACTGAACACTTCTCATCACTAATCATTGTATATCATTGTACATCACTATCACTGATCAAATTGACCATGTCATATCTAGTGTCACTGCACTTCTCATGAATGAGTAATTGTCAAGAGCTCATAAGAAGATTGTCACATCATTAAACCACACACCTTGTAATGTGTTGAATCCAAATGTATGATAATGGAATATACTAATATGCCACAGGTCATCCCTATGGCCTGCTACACTACTTTGAAGCTCTTCCTATGGACAACTACAAGCATATGTTACTACACTGCTGAACACTGCTCACAATCCACTATCCATCATTACAAAAAGATGATGTGCTCTCATAAACCTCTAATCTTGTGAGTTCACAATCAAGTTATCCTAGGTTATCATAGTCATTGTTAACTCAAGGTTCTACTAGTCAAAGTCAAAAGGTCAACATGTGTGGTATAGCTATTTTATCATCTCTCACTAAGTCAAACTCAATGCAAAATTTCATTATACATGTTATGACTTAGTGTGTCAAGCTCTAGTCACTCTTAGGATGCCAATGTCAAGATGATTATTGTCTTGTATGTGAGATATCAAATCAAATCAATGACAAATTATTCAGACTTTTCATATACCACTCTAATAGAAAATCATAGGTCAAATCATTGTCTAACTTTCATGTTTCATAAGATGTCAAACCACTCTTAATAATTCAAGATCACGGTACTCTAAGCACACAATATTAGCCATTTATATCCAAGTGTATGATTGTCTCAATGCACACTTGTCACTGTCTCATAGGTCATTGTTTATTGTCAAGTTTATTTGTCATATCAACAATATCTTTGTAATATATGAGTCAATTTATAGGAGAAGTAACTACAACACTTAGTCTTCTTTAAAAAATTTACAAAGACACATGACTAGAATGTTCATCAATCTGTTATTTCATTAGGTCAAATCAAATTGATGACAAGTCATCAATTCCAATCAAGCATGTTGCCAAGACACTTCATAAACACTTCCAAAAAAAAAACTTTCATTATCCAAATACTTCCAAACACTTCCAAAAACCTTCAATATCCTTCAAGGACTCCTCTTTATGCTAAGAGAAAGACTCATTGGCCTTGAGAGGGTTAAAGTAGCCCTTAATTTCACTAAAAAGGAAGTTGTAGGGACTAAGGAGAATGCCCTAACCACAAACATAACCATGCGTAACAAATCATCAAACAATCAACACTAATACTTACATTAAAGGTAAAGTGGAGGAAGGAAATTTGATTCAAATCAACAAATATTTCTCTACCCTAACTACCTCAGGAAGACCAAACATTAGACTGCATTAGATATCCTTCACTAGTCGAAAATTTCAAAGATATATGAGGAATTTGGTTGAGATTTGTTATGTCTTTGAGGATTGATTTTGTATGTTTTTATAGTGCTAAGGAGGGATTTTAAAGTAAGATGTTGGAGGATTCTTTCATCTTAAGTAATTTCTTAATATGTTAATTTATTTAATAAGTGTTATGAATAGGTTTTCTTATGCCCTAAGGAAAATGTGTGCTACCTTTTATGATGTATAGAATAGGCTTGTAAAATTATAAATTAGTAGGGACCTTATAGATATTATTAATAATATCAATTTATTCAATTAAATTTATTACTATTATTATTATTATTATTATTTTATAATTTGTGTTCCTTAAGCTTCACTAAAATTTGAAGTCAATGGCTAGCTTAATGCATATGGTCCTATTTGGTTGTGAAGTAAATGATTGGTTTAATGCATTTGGTTCTTCAAGTTATTTAACTTATACAATGACATTGTGATGATAATCGTTGTCATACATTAACAATTGTATGTGAATAAGGTTTCATGTCATTTCCATTTGGGGTTTAGTCCAGACACTAAGTTCATCAACTTCGAACTCAATTTTCTCTCAAACCAAGAGGACTTATGTGGCATTCCAAATACCACTAGAAATATCTCAATGAAGAGAATCTAATGAAATTGATCTCCAAGACAAAATCAATATTTTGACCCCTCAAAAACCCTCTACAAATTTGAGGTACATCATTAATCTAGGGATTCCAAAACCCAGGACTTAGGTTTTCAACCATCCAACCATGGATATGCCAACTTGATGTAATCTGATAATCACTACGAAATTTTCACTAACCATTTTACATCAATACCTAGTGTTTTTAGTTAATGTCAAACCGAGTCAACTTGAAGGGTTGACATTACTGACAACACCACCCAACAATCTGCCCCTTTATCACTAAGGGCAATACATGTACTCGTTCTGCGAGTACAACTCCCCTTGAATTCATGCTTCATCTCCTTCTCATTTTTTTCTCTCCCCCTTTGACATCAATGGAACAGGGTAACTCCCCCAAATAATTTTCCTGCCTCATGTGGATTGATCATCTATCTATGATCCCCCTGACGAGAAACCTTTTTTGTAATAAATTTTCAATGCCGATGCATGTGGACCTGTAATCCTGCATGTTCTCCCCATGAGATGTTGTGCATCATATAGATTTCTTTTGGTGAGTATGATAACGTGTTATTAATTTCGATACTCTAATGATCGATCATGGAGAACCTGTATCCTATGACTGTTCATCTCCTCTTACACATGTCATAGATCTGACATATCTGACTTCAAGGTGCCATTCTGTCCATGTTGTTTGTTTTTCAATGATAGACCTATGCCACATACCACTGTAATACTCCCCTCTTCAAAATTCAAGGATTCGATGAGCCAAATTGTTCAAAATAGTGTATTGTCTAATGGAACATCTTGACTCCAATCATTAATAAAAGAAACTTCTCATTCCTTATGACCTATTACAAATCTTGAAAACATAACTATTGAGACCTTGCCTTCCTTCTTTTCTCACTCATATTGTACTTATTCATCCTGTACCTATTTTTTTCCAAAACTTCTTATTCTTGTCATCAAGCTTTTCATTCATGGTTGATTCAATCTTGTACTTGCAGTGGCGAGCTATGTGTCCATAGTTATGAGATTTGTACCATTCCTTATTAGGATTATACTTGTGTTCTCGAGCTATGTGTGCATAATTATGACATTTGAAGCATTCAATATCATTCACAGAATATTTTGTTTGGTATCTGCCTCGTGATCCTGCAAACTTGCTTCTAGGGTTTTGCGAATAATGATTGTACTTGTCAAGAACTTCACAATCCCTAGCCATATGTCCATATTTAGCACATAAAAGTTAATAACCATTAAATAAATGTGAGTACATGGATAATTCATTTCTAGGTGGTGGTCCTCGATAATTGTAACTATTAACAACTTTAAAATCCCTATCCATATGTCCAAATTTATCACATGAAAAATAATAACCATTAAATGAATGAATGTACCTCAATGAGTTATTATTCTTTTGAGGTGGTGTAGCATTTTTTTCCTTTATCATTAGCTGCTTTGGAATCATTCTTTGGAGTTACAATGTTCTTCTTTGGTTCAATCTTCTTATCAATCCCGTTGTGCGAAGATGTGGATCTTGTACCTTCATCAACTGGAGCCTTACCTCTTTTTCTACCTTTATTTTCAACTGAGCCACTTCTTTATCTATCATGTCCTGCAATTGTTCCTTTTGCAATTCCTTGAGCTTGTTGATCTCAGTAAGAGTTGTGTTAAGTTATCGTTGATTTTGAGCAAGGTATTCTTGAAAATATCTTTTCAAGGTTTGTCTTCTTATTTCTTCTTTTTCACCCTCTATATTTAGAGGATTGGTATTTTCAACTTCTTTGTTAATTAACTATATCTATTTTTTTTGCTTCTCAATTTCAATCCTAAGCCTGCATATTTCTGCTAAGAGGTTTCTAGTTTTTTTTTTTCTTTTGGGAAATTGTGGATATTCATCTTTGATCTAATTCCTTTAATTTACTTGCTAAGTTCTTCGTTTCAATTTCTACTTCATGTACTTGTTTTTTAAGCCTACTAATCCTTGCAAAGGTTGTATCAAGTTCCCATTGCTTTCAATGGACTTCTTTCTTGAGATTTTTTGTCTCTATATTCTTGACTTCTTCCAACTGTAATCAAATATTTCTAATGGTTTTCTATAATTATTCATTTTTCTTGTAGAGTTCTTTTGTTGTTCCCAATTCTACCTCCAAGAGTCTTGCCTTTTCCTTTTTTCTTTTGATTTCTTTTATCATCTTGACCAATTCATTTTCAAATTCAATTTTACTCATTTCTCTATATTCTTAAACATTATCAAAGGGATCCATATGATTTTCAATATGTACATCTTGACCTGAATGCTTCACTGAGTAGATATTATGGAGCCTTTTCAAAAGAATTTTTTCTATTGAATAATGACAAATTTTCATTTTTATGGAATTTGGAAAAATATTAAGAATGGCATTCATGACTTTCAAATTGTACCTTTTAACTTCATTGGTATATGTGTAACCAAAAAAAACTTATTTCCATGCACCATGACCTTGTAAATGGACTTCCATTCTAGATTCCCATATCCAGTAATTATCTGCATCAAATTCAGGTGTTGGTGCATAGTATTGATTTTCTTCAGATGTTACTGTACATGTACCTTCTTTTGCATCCTTGCAATTCTTGGAAACTTGCTTCTTTGAATTTCCCATTTCTATGCTCTAAGATCTACCTTCCAATGATTAATTTGTTACTCAAGGAACCAACTTCTCATACCAATAGCTGGAAATACTTTTTGTTTTTTTTTGGGGGGAGGGAGCGTTGAATCAATATTTCTTAGCAATTATCACTTTATTAATATTTTTTAGAGTGTCAGCTAATATTTAGTTATTACTATTGTTATTATTCAAATAATCATAAACAATAATCAGCAGTAGACAATAGCATAGAACAGTGCAGAAATAAAAAGACAAGAAACACAAGATTTTTAGTTGGGAAACCCCCTCTAGGTGAGAAAACACCAAATGCTTCTTAGTAATTGTCTTCTCCTCCTCTTCAAAATAAAATTAATTACATCAAATTTTTACCCACCACCAAAAGAAGATCCAATCCCCTAATTCACATTAAACAACTTGTAGGGTGCTACTAAACCCTAATAACCTTTTGCAACCTGACGAGTACCCCAACACCTTATTTATTAGTTATTGTTAGAAGGATGCTTCATTGCCTTGTAGTTTATCAGCCCCAACTGACAGGATGTCGCAACACTCACTGTAGGGTATGACCTTCCCTAGTACCACCTTGTCATCTTGAAGTGCTCTCAAGCCACAACCTGAAGGTGACTCCAATCACCTTCCTTGAACCACCCTACCACCCTGAAGAGCTGTTGTACCATGTTTCACAATTTTCAGAATTGATCCCCCTTTGCTCTTAATCAATAGAAGAAGGTTGTAATGAATATGTATATCCTGTAAAGTCCTACTACCCAAAACTTTTCAACCTGCAAATTCCAAGTAAACCCACTGAGCAATCACTGCATATCATTGAACACTACACATCACTCATTGAACACTACTCATCACTCATCATTGTACATCATCAATAATTTTACATCATTGATAATTGTACATCATTGTCGCTACTCAAAGTAATCATGTCATATCAATTTTCACTGCATTACTCATGAATGAGCAATTATCAAGACATCATAAGTAGATTGTCACATCACTAAACCACACACCATGCAATGTGGCGAATCCAAATGTCTTATAATGTCATATACCAGGATGCCACAGGTCATCCCTAACACCTGCTACCACTACTCTTAAGCTATGCCTACAGAGAGCTACAAGAATTTTCCCCTACACTATTGAAAACTACTCACAGTTTTCTATCCATCATTACAACCAAATGATTTAACCTTAGAAACGCGTTACCTTGTAAGGACACAATCAAGTTATCATAGGTTATCATAGTCATTGTCAACTCAAGGTTCTACTAGTCAAAGTCAAAAGGTCAACATGTGTGGTATGACTATTTGATCTTCTCTCACTAAGTCAAACTCAAGGAAAAATGTCATTATACATGTTATGACTTAGTGTGTCAAGGTAAAGTCACTCTTATGATGTCAAAGTCAAGATGATTATTGTCTTGTATGTGAGATGTCAAATCTACTCACAATGAGTCAAAGTCAAGACAAATTGTCATGTTATATAAGAGATGTCAATTCTGTTATCAATGAGTTAAAGTGAACACAACCTGTCATGCTACATAAGAGATGGAAGTTATGTTATTAATGAATCAGAGTCAACAGTCAGGTTCCATGTACCAAACCAATTGTCACTCACCAAGGATATTAAGTCAAGGCAACTATTATGTCCACTTAAAATCTACTTAAATTCAACAGTCATAATTCAATCTGATTATCATGCGATATCAAATCAAATCAATGACAAATTATTGGGACTTTTCATATACAAGTCCAATATAAAATCACAGGTCAAATCATTCTCTAAGTGTAATGTTTCATAAGATGTCAAAACATTTTTAATAAGCCAAGATCATAGAATTATAAGCACACAATATCAATCATTTTTCTCCAAGTGTATGATTGTGTCAATGCGCACTTGTCAATGTCTCATAGATCATTGTTTATTGTCAAGTTTATTTGTTATATCAAATAGTATCTTTGTCATCTATGAGTCAAGTTATAGGAGGAGTCACTACAACACTTTGTCTTATTTAAGAAATTTAAAAAGATACATCACTACAAGGTTAGTAAAATTGTTATGTTATTAGGTCAAATAAAATTGATGAAAAGTCATCAATTCCAATCAAGCATGTTGTCAATACACTTCAAAAAAAAAAAAAAAAAAAAAAAAAAAAAAAAACAAACAAACAAAAACAAAGGAAAAAATTAAACAAAAACAAAAGCAAAAACAAAAAAACGAAAACAAAAGCAAAAAAACTAAAAAACTAAACTGAACTTTCTCTATCAAAAAAATTGGTTCAAAACAGTTCCAAAAACCTTTTTTATCCTTCAACGACTCCTTGTTGTCCTAAGAGGAAGACTCATGGGACCTGAGAGAGCTAAAGTATCCCTTAGTTGCACTAAAAAAGAGGCTGCAAGGACTGAGTAGAATGCCCTAACTGCAGACTTAACCATACCCAACAAATCATCAAACAATCAACACTAAGACTTACCTTTAAGACCAAGCATAGGAAGGAATTTTGAGTCTAATCAACAAGTGTTTTTCTTCCCTAGCTGCCTTAGGAAGACTAAACATGAAACTAATTTGGGGTTGGGGGGGGGCGCTGAATCAATATTTCTTAGCAATTATCACTTTATTAATAATTTTCAGAGTGTCAGCCAATATTTAGTTATTATTATTGTTATTATTCAAATAATCATAAACAATAATCAACAATAGACAATATCATAGAACAATGCAGAAAGAAAAAGACAAGAAACACAAGATTTTTAGTTGGAGAACCCCCTCTAGGTGAAAAACACCAAATGCTTCTTAGTAATTGTCTTCTCCTCCTCTTTAAAATAAAATTAATTACATCAAATTTTTAGCCACCACTGAAAGAGGATCCAATCCCCTAATTCACATTAAACAACTTGTAGGGTGCTACTAAACCCTAATAACCTTTGCAACCTAATGAGTACCCCAACACCCTATTTATCAGCTGTTATCAGAAGGATGCTTCATTGCCCCGTAGTTTATCAGCTCCAACTGACAGGATGTCGCAACACTCACTGTAGGGTATGACCTACCCTAGTACCACCTTGTCGTCTTGAAGTGTTCTCAGGCCACAACCTGAAGGTGAATCCAATCACCTTCCTTGAACCACCCTACCAACCTGAAGAGCTATTGTACAATGTTTCACAATTTTCAAAATTGATCCCCCTTTGCTCTTAATCAATAGAAGAAGGTTGTAATGAATATGTATATCCTGTCAAGTCCTGCAACCCAAAACTTCACCACCCACCAATTCCAGGTAAACCCACTGAACAATCACTACATATCATTAAACACTACTCATCACTCATCATTGTACATCACCAATAATTTTACATCATTGAAAACTGTACATCATTGTCGCTATTCAAACTAATCATGTCATATTAATTTTCACTGCACTACTCATGAATGAGTAATTGTCAAGAGATCATAAGTAGATTGTCACATCACTAAACCACACGTCCGGTAATGTGTCGAATCCAAATGTCTTATAATTTCATATACGAAGATGCCACAGGTCATCCCCAAGACATGCTACCACTGCTCTTAAGCTATGCCTACGGAGAGCTACAAGAATTTTCCCCTACACTATTGAAAACTACTCATAGTCTTCTATCCATCGTTACAACCAAATGATGTGCCCTTAGAAACGTGTTTCCTTGTAAGGACACAATCAAGTTATCAAAGGTTATCATAGTCATTGTCAACTCAAGGTTCTACTAGTCAAAGTCAAAAGGTCAGCATGTGTGGTATGACTATTTGATCTTATCTCACTAAGTCAAACTCAAGGAAAAATGTCATTATACATGTTATGACTTAGTGCGTCAAGTTAAAGTAAGTCTTATGATGTCAAAGTCAAGATGATTATTGTCTTGTATGTGAGATGTCAAATCTACTCAAAATGAGTCAAAGTCAAGACAAATTGTCATGTTATATAAGAGATGTCAATTTTTCTATCAATGAGTTATAATGAAGACAACCTATCATGCTACATAAGTGATGGAAGTTATGTTATTAATGAATCAGAGTCAACAGTTAGGTTCCATGTACCAAACCAATTGTCACTCACCAAGGATATTAGGTCAAGGCAACTATTATGTCAACTTCAAATCTACTTAAATTCAGCAGTCATAAGTCAATCTAATTATCATGTGACATCAAATCAAATCAGTGACAAATTATTGGGACTTTTCATATACCACTCCAATATAAAATCATAGGTCAAATCATTTTCTAAGTGTCATGCTTCATAAGATGTCAAAACATTTTTAATAAACCAAGATCACAGTACTATAAGCACACAATATCAGTCATTTTTCTCCAAGTGTATGATTATTTCAATGCGCACTTGTCAATGTCTCATAGGTCATTGTTTATTGTCAAGCTTCTTTGTCATATCAACAATATCCTTGTCATCTATGAGTCAAGTTATAGGAGGAGTCACTACAACACTTTGTCTTATTTAAGAAATATACAAAGATACATCACTACAAGGTTAGTAAAATTGTTATGTTATTAGGTCAAATAAAATTAATGAATAGTCATCAATTCGAATCGAGCATGTTGTCAAGACACTTAAAAAAAAAACAAAAAACTAAAACTAAAAAAAAGGAGAAAAAGAAACAAATGCAAAAAAACAAAAAGAAAAAAAAAAAAACAAGAAAACTAAACTAAACTTTCTCTATCTAAAAACTGCTTCAAAACACTTCCAACAACCCTTTTTATCCCTCAAGGACTCCTCGTTGTCCTAAGAGGAAGACTCATTGGACCTAAGAGGGCTAAAGTATCCCTTAGTTCCACTAAAAAGGAGGCTGCAAGGACTGAGTAGAATGCCCTAACTGCAGACTTAGCCATACCTAACAAATCATCAAACAATCAACACTAAGACTTACCTCGAAGACCGAGAGTAGGAAGGAATTTTGAGTCCAATCAACAAGTGTTTTTCTTCCCTAGCTGCCTTAGGAAGACTAAACATGAAACTACCACAAAGATCCTTCACTAGCCAAAAATTTTAGAGATATTTATGAGGAATTTGGTTGAGATTTGTTTATCTCTTTGAGGATTGATTTTGTATGCTTTTATAGTGTTAAGGAGGGCGTTTAAAGTCATACATTGGAGAATTCTTTAGTCTTAAGTAGTTTCTTGATATGTTAATTTATTGAATAATTGTTATGAACATGCTTTCTTATGCCCTAAGGAAAATGTGTGTTGCCTGTCATGATGTATAGAATAGGCTTGTAAAATTATAAATTAGTAAGAGTATTCTCTTATTAATAATATTAATTTATCAGTTACCTTTATTATTATTATTATTATTATTATTTGATAACATGGTTTACCTTAAGCTCTACTAAAAAAATTCAAGTCAATGATTGATTTAGTGCATATGGTCCTACCTAGCTATGAAGTCAATGATTGGTTTATTTCCTTTAGTTCTTTAAGTTATTCAACTTAAATAAAAAATAATATTTTGGTGAGAATCATTGTCATATATTAAAAATCTTAGGCGAATAAGGTGTCATGTCACTACCCTGAGGTTTTAGCCCAGGCACCAAGGTCACCAACTTCAAACTAAGTTTTCTCTCAAATGAGGAGGACTTATGTGACATTCCACATACCACGTGAAAGATATTGACAAGGAGAATCCAATTATGTTAATTTCCAAGTCAAAATCAATATTTTGTCCCTTGAAAAACCATCAACAAAGTTGGGGTACATCCTTAGTCCTGGGAACCCAAACCCTAGGACTTGGGTTTTTAGCCATCCTAAAGTGGAGCTACCAACTTTATGTAATCTGACAATTAGTAGGAAACATTCATTAACCATTTGACATTAATGAATAGTTTTTTTAGTCAAAATCAAACACAATCAACTCCATGGGTTGACACCAATAACAACACCATCCAAAAATGGCAAGGTGTAGATTTCTCTTTGAATTCTAACAAGACCATGAGACGCATGTTTCGAGAACACCTTCACTTCTTGGATCATGACACCTTTTCACACAATTAGATAAAGTTTGTATAATGATAAAAAAAGTGTTGATGTTTTCTTTGACTGATAATTATTTTTTCATAAGTACATCTAATTGTATTTTACATCAAATAATTATATAATAGAAATACATGAATGATATTTCAAGTTAGAGAACCTACTTGATCACACAATCAACTTGGTTGAGAAAATTTCTCAACCATGAACCAATCTAGGAAGCATCTAGTTGGATTATATCTCTCAACCAACTAGATCTAAACAACTCCTAAAATCTAAGAACAATCTCCTTTACCTAGAAAACATCACTCCTTTGACAAGTAGGAATTATATTCTCTAACAGTCCCCCTTAATCTCTATTTTTCTTGATCTCGAAACTAAGTCTAATTGTGGTCTAACCTAGTGTTAACAAACATTATCAAAAAAATATGTTTTCATCCATATATATGAACAATCATCCACCATAATACAAGGGTCACTAGCCGCTACAATAGTAATTCTACTAGGATGTCACCTCAATAAATTTTTTATTCAACTATCATTACCTTCGTACTTGTACTTATACATGTAAGTCTTCCTCGATCATCATCCTTAGTTTTCCTGAATTTCTCGTAACCATGCTTTGGGTTTTATTCACTGATCCTCAGTAATGCTCAAGGTTTTATCAGCTGACCCTAGACCATGCCACAAGAATCCATGTCCACTTCCCTCTCATAAGTAGTTTTTGGCTTGCCACAAACTTGTAGTACAAAGTGGTTTCTAGCTTACCACAAACATGTAGTACAAAGTGCTTTCTAGCTTATCGCAAACCCACACATACAAGGTGGTTTTAAGATTACCATGACCTTCATGAGGGTACACATGCCTTAGCAAGATTACATCACAAGTGACTCATGTAGATACACACCTCATCCATGGAGAGATCAAGTAAATACCTTTCAAGGACCACTATAAATATCATATAATTGCTTACAATTATATTGCATGACTCACACTATAATCCTTTTGACTATTATGTTATTATTGGACACACAATACAATCTTATGCACTATCTCAACCACTAGCACAACCATTATTCTCTATTGCTGCACCATGCTTCCCTCTCTATATAACGGAAGAGATAATAACTCGAATGTGTGACAAGAATATGATCTTCCTGCTTTATAGTTGTTCACACCATGAGTGTCTTAATATTTCATCTTTGTTTAATCTTTGTCTTCGAATTTCTCCTTTTCATAAGGTAGTTATTAGAGTACTAAGTCTAACAAAATCACACTCCCACATTGAGTTATCTAGAATCAATATTTCTATTATAGAGACTCCAAATTTTTTTAAATTAAAAAAAAATAAAGTCTCACCCTAAAATAGTTTTCAAAACATTTATCTAATGTATTTAATTTTCTTTCTATGGCATACACAAAAAGGGCAACACATTTGGAATAGGGGATCCCTAGATTGAGAATCTCTATCCAATGATTATGTGAGGTGATAAACTAGAGATTTTTTCAAAAGGATCCACAAATAATGTAAGTCATCCATGCCCATACTTACCAGGTACATGAGAGGATCATAGTTGCAAGTAATGAAATTGCCGAAGTAGTAGCGGATGACCTTTGGGTAGCCCATTCCAACAGAATTCTTCCATAGTACATGGGTGTTGTGGTTGTTTTCTTCAAATCGGCTGCACGTATGAGTTGAATAATTGAAGAATCATTGATCCATATGGTGTTTTCATCATTTCACTATAACTTAGCTCCACTTGATGCCCATAAGGCACTTTTTCCATATGGGCTATTCCAATGCTTCAAAGCATGATCACTTTTCTCTAATTGGCACATGGCTATGCCTAGCTAGTGATTTAAAGCAATCGAATTATCCATTGTGCATTTAATATCAAAATTATAAAATGATATTTGAGCGAATAATAATGATGTCAAATATAGTCGAGAGGTAACACTTGCACTTGAAATGGCCTTAGCTAGAATGCTATTTTTCATATGTGAATCTTCTCCCTACACCTTCTAGAGTCACTGCTTGCATTTAAATGTTTTCTCTTCTTCCAAAATATTCATTAAGCTCTAAGAGAGCCATCTCATGGGTCCTTTCATTGACCAACTAATAATAACTTGCAGGAGTAGCCCTAGCTTGAGATTCGTTATCCAGAGAGAATGGCATGAAGCCTCAAATCCAAGTAGCCTAACTTATGGTACATGTCAAGAAATACTAAGATAATCATAGCGTAATTACGTCAGCAGGCACAAGATCTACAAAGAAAATTTTTCTTATGATTTGGTTACCGGAGAATCCACAGTAAGAACCATTTTATGCCAACGTTTCAAATCCCTACCGGGATCCATCATCAGGACCATTTGAATGCTGGATAGAAGAAGAGCTGATTTTAAAGAATATATAGTAATGAGGAAAATAAATTAGGTCAGCTATCATTTTAGGGTACTAATATTAATTATTGATGAGAGGTCGGCTAATTA
>APFE031692765.1:0-20591 GCA_000404065.3 Pinus taeda
GTAAAAAAAGTGGGAATACAAATATTATTTCAATAAGAAATACAAGATTTGGGAATAGGTAGAATGGGACCAAGGAATTTAGATAAAAATTACGACTAGATATGGGTTTGGGATAGACAAGCTTGGATTAAAGCTAGAAATGAAAAGAGATGTTTGCTAATTTTGACTCATGGAGGACATGACTATTTTGGAAGATTAATTAAGTGAAGGCTTTAGGTGATGGGAACTTGATGGAAATTTATATATACCTCAAAATTTAGCCAAGAAATCACTTAACAAATTTTGAATTTTTTTAACTTTTAAAGGTGTCAGAAAAATTTACAACAGTCATTAATGTCACTGTCATTAAGAGGATGTTATCACTATCATCAAGGCCATTGTCATTAATAGTATGTTATCACTATCATCAAGTATGTTATCAAGGTCATTGTTACACATCACTTCCAATTCACTACCATATATATCACTATTACACATCCTAGCCATTGCCACATCAAAGTTACTGCCATGCCATACCAAAGGTTATTATGTCATATATTATCACGACCATATCAAAGGTCACTCTATCATGTCAAGGTTATTGTTGTTATGTATGCAAATCATAGTCATATATATCACTATCATGTCTCCAAATCACAGTCATAGAGATCACTGCCTTACATACAGTTGTGAACCATAAAGATATAATTGCAAGTGAAAACAAAATAATGCAAACCTTAGATATACAATCTGAACCTCAGATATACAAAGTGAACCACTTGGATGTACAATGCGAACCACTGTTATAACAATGTGAGCCACTAAAAAAAGTATGTGAGCCACTGTAATATTCAAGCTTCAAAACAAAGTTTGTGAGCCAGAAAAGAATGTGAGCAACTAATATTTAATATGAGCCTCGACAAAACGATAATGCGAACTAAAAAATGATGTGAGCCTCAGATATTTAATATGAGGCTCCAAAAATAATTGTGAGTCATAGAGTCATATGTGAGACACAAAAATATTGATGCAAACCACAAATATATTGAATTGAGCCATAGAGAAGAAAATGTGAGCCACAAAATATAGTGTGTGAACCGCTGATAAATATAAGCAAGCTAAACCTGCTGATCTGAGTCACTAGATAATTATGGGCCATAGAGCATCGTATGCGAGTCATAAAGAAAACCACAAAGAGTTTATAATGCAAGCCACTAATTCATAGATAATGTAACTTCAAATATTCACACCATTTCAGAAGATATGAGAGATTCAAATTACTACTTTGGAGATGGATTGGTCACATATTTATAGCCTTCCTCATGTTCGAATGGATGACTTAAAGGAGCCAAGTCAACTTGAGAATTAGGAGGGAAATTCTTAAATTTAAATTTTGTTCCACATTAATAATAATATTTCTTTGTCCAATATAATTTTTTTTGGGGCAAGATGGGCTTTTCTTGGGGTAGTTGGGTTACTATGGTGAAATTTTTCCCATAGTTGGCCCAATTTTCAACACTCCCTCTCAAGTAAGGAGGAATTTCCATCTGCATCATAAATCTCATCTCAGATGTCTCATCATTACTACATCATGTCTCATCTCATCTCGTCTCATAGAAGAATAATAATCCACAACTGATGATAGGGGAGATCGATTTACCTCAAGGGTAAAGATCTTTCACACCCTACAAGTCTCCAGGTCATGTTCCATGACCTTCATCTCAACTGAACAATGATGTCCTGATCTAAAGAAGAAGAATCATCATAGGGGAGATTAATCTCCAACCTTATTTCAAAACATGCATTCAGGACTTAGGGAGATCTCGCCTCATCTCATCTCATCTCAAGGATGTCTCAATCTAAGAAAGAATTATCCACTTGATCATGTCGGATCCTTCATTTTGAGAACCAATTTTGACAGATTTGGAGGTTGACCACAATTTTCCTAGAGATAACCATTGGGAAGTCACAGAGGAGACAACTGGAGAAGGAGGAGGGACCCGCCAAACATTAGTAGTTGTGGAGAACCAGCCAAAGAAATCAAGATCCAAGCATTCACAACCAAGCTTAAAGGAATGATGACAGCCAAGGACGAAGATACAACTGGGAACCAAAGGCAGCCGAAAGAGGAAAAAGGCAGAGCATCCAAGGGAGAAGTAGTAGTCATGGTAAATTTTAGGGGTGAATTTTAGCCCAAGGGTGAAATGTTTATAAAAAAACCCATTTCATATATTTAGCCCAAATTTTATTTAAAAAATAATATTTTTTTTCATTTTAGCCCAAAAAAAGGGGCAGATAAACTATGAAAAGACTCATTTGACCCAATTCGCCTAGTTTGGGAGGTTATATTCCATTACAATCGCCCGATTTTCTTCTTTGCAATTTCAAATTCGTTTGCAATCACCCATTTTCTGGTTTGGGAGGTTGTATTTGGTCCCAATCATCCTAATTTCTTCTGTGTAAGACTCTCGTTTTCAAATCTGGTTTTCATGGATGGAAAGGGTGTAAATAAATAAAAATATAAATAAAGTGGAGGTATGGTAAATAAATAAAACTTCTTTTTATACTTACTCCAATGGTATGGTAAATAAATATAACCTCTTTTTATATTTAGTCCATAACCCTCTTTCTATTTAATAAGGCTTAAAAAAGAGGTTTTATTTAATTGAATCCTATGAGCCAATACCATATTTATAAAAGAGGTATGGTAAATTAATAAAAATATAAATAAACAAGAGGTATGGTAAATAAATAAAACATTTTTTTTATATTTATTCCATAAGTCACCTTATATTTAACGAACACGTAAGGGTGTAAATAAATATAAATATAAATAAAGTGGAGGTATGATAAATAAATAAAACCTCTTTTTATACTTACTCCAAAGGTATGGTAAATAATAAAAATATAAATAAACTAGAGGTATGGTAAATAAATAAAACCTCTTTTTATATTTAGTCTATAACCCTCTTTATATTTAAGAAGGCTCAAAAAAGAGGTTTTATTTTAAGTGAATCCTATGGGCCAAATACCATATTTATAAAAGAGGTATGGTAAATTAATAAAAGTATAAATAAACAAGAGGTATAGTAAATAAATAAAACATGTTTTTTATATTTACTCCATAAGTCACCTTATTATATTTAGGTGAATCCTATGGACCAAATTATTATTAATACCACTCAAAAAAATATTATTAACCCTAATATTAGTATTAATAAAAATAAAGATGGCACATGGTATTGACCCATGGTATTTATTAATACAATGCAAAAAAACATTATTAACCCTAATATTAGTATTAATAAAAATAAAGATGGCACATGGTATTGACCCATGGTATTCACTTGGAATGTAGCCTATTTAAATGGGGGGGTTAAACCAGCATAGATCGATCATTACTCTGGATCTACTGAGGGCAGAGAGGGATCAAATATCGTTATATTCAAATTAGCATAGAGTGAAAAAATATTTGATCCCTCTCGAGGCTTGGTAGATCAAGAGTAAAAATGGATCTTGTAATCCAGGTTTATGATAACCCATGGTATTGACTCATGGTAATACCATGGTATTCATGTGAGCATAGACTATTTAAAGGGGAAATTCTATCAGCTTAGATCCATCTTAATTCCAGGTCTACCAAGTGCTCAGGGGGATAAATAGATTTCATCCCTCTAAGAGTGGTAGATGTGGAGTTAAGATGGATATAGGTTGGTTTTTATGATAATGAAGATATTAAATAGACTTAAGAAATTATATTGTAAAAAACATCTTAAGGTGAATAGCCAAAGCTACACTTAGTCACTTCACAAAATTTAGTAAAAAATACCAATATCTCCATTAATATTGGTTTTTCTGATTTAACAAAAAAAAAAATCAAAACAATGAAATCTTATCACTTTTTCTACATCACCCTCGCAAAAGAGAGATAGTCGTTGTCCAGATTTCCTGCCATTTTTCAAACGTTCTCAATATGATATCTTCATGAAAAAAGTTAAGGTATTGATATTGGATTAGTTGTTTGAAAAATATGTCGGTTTGTACAACCTTTCATCTTCTATGTTATTCTTAGTTTGTCGTAATGATCTGTAGGTGTTGGTCCACTGCACCATATTGTCCTAAAAGGTGGAGATTGTGCACCAGAAAAGAAATTAATCCACATGTTACAACGCTGTTAAAAAATGCAAGACGTATGAAGGTAGTGAATTATGCTAATAAGCAATTTAGATTGGGAGAGATGTAATTAAATTTTATTATTTATTGAATATTTCCAATTAAAATAATAATAAATATACATTTATATATTTATATATTGATTGGAAGGATTTTGACAACAGTCACTTCTTTCCATTAGATCCCCTTCAAGCCTTTGGTATACCTACTACTTTCTTATATTATATAGTTGGGGCTTGCTACTTGTTGGTGTGCTGGGGTAAAAAAACTTGATGTGTTTTTTTTTTATCTCACAGTTGGAGCCTATGGAATAAGAAAGAAATTTGATTTGCATTTTATCATCCTGATAGATAAATGTTTGTAGATGAAGATTCCATCTTAACAACTCTGTGACAAGGAAATTTTGTATATTTTGTTGTTGCTTAGAACAAAATCAAGCAATTTTTTTTTTTAAACTCAAAATTGGTTGCATTTAGGAGCAAAGAGTTGTCTCCATGTCTTCTTCACGCAAGAAATTTGTATGGTCCAATGATCCTGCCATATGACTATTGACAGCTAGCTTGTAGTACAAGGCTATCTTTGGTGATGAAGCAGTAGTAGTAGCTTGGTGGTGGGGAAGATTTGGAAAGTTAAATCTTCAACGAAATCCATGATTTTTATGTGGTTGGCCCTAACGAATAATGTTTTGACGTGAGAGGTTCTACAAAATAGGGCAAGATAGGGTCCTAGAAATTGTACTCTATGCAAATGTGATGGGGAAATAATAGACCATGTGTTGGTGCTCATTTGTATTTTTGCTCAAGAGGTATGGAGTGTTATTCTCCCCTTATTTGAGGATAGGGTACTTGGCAGGAGGCTTCTGTAGAGTCTCCAAAATGTATTCAAAGTATCATCCACTTTCACCTTGATCACCACCATTTCACTCACATGTCACAACTCCATGACCATATAACCTTTCATTAGCCTCCATTTTCATAATTATATGGGTTACCTTTGTGTTTTCCAAAAGTTAATGATTTCTAGTATTACAAGTGAATTAAATGGTTAAAATTTAGAAAAATGACATATACTTGCTAATACTTAAAAGTGGCTTGAGTTTCATGACATGTGTAGGTCATTTGGAAGCTTCCAAGGCACCCTTATGTGGCCTCCAATACTCAAATTCGAATTATCTTCAAGATATGTAAGAATATTCGGATAAAGGTCAAAGAGGATATGTGTCTCATCATTACCTATTTGATTTGTAACTCTATGATATTTTCTAGGGATATAGGGAGAGAATAATGGACCTCCATTAATGATGTAGCTTCTTATGTTTTTGTATAAATAGGAGAGCCTTCTCCTTTGAAAGGCATGTGCAAAGTTGGGGAAATGCTCATGTTTTGAATATATAATATGGATTTGACACCATGCTCATGAGTGATGTTCACCTTGATTTGGTTATGCTTGCATTTGGAGCCTCTCAACTTTCTATCTCTCATACTTTTGGATTGGCCACCTACAATGTGTGAGATTTATTGTTTTTCATAGATTAAGATTTATTGCTTTCATAGGTTAAGATTTATTTCTTTCATCTCTTTTCCTATGTGAGAGGTTAAGAGTGATTGTTTTTATTTGCTTTCTATCTATAAGTTAAGAGCATTTGTTTTTATTTTCTTTCATATAATTTCCTATGTGAGAGGTTAAGAGTGATTGTTTTTATTTGCTTTCTACCTAGAAGTTAAGAGTATTTGTTTTTATTTGCTTTCATATATTTTCCTGTGTGAGAGGTTAAGAACGGTTTTTTTGCTTTCATTTCTGAAAGAGTGGTGTGCTTTTCAATTCCTGCAAGGTTTAAAGATTAAGATTTCAATTTCGCGTGTTGTACTATCATTGTACTATAATTTATTTTGAGTTGATTGTTGAAATAGAATAGGTGAATTTGGTTTCTCATTATTTGGTTTCATAGTTAGATTGATCTAAATTGGAAGTTAATTTCTAGCATATATAGTGCATGCATGCTTTGCAAGTTTTACGAAACCCTCAAGTTGACAATTAAATGATAGGTATTTAATTTGCCTCAACAGCTTCCTTGTTGGATTGTTTGATGATAGAGCACTCAAATAACATAGATCATTGCCCCTGATTGCCTCTAGAGCCATTTGGACAGGAAAGAAGGAGTAACAATTTTGTAGACAAGGAGATCCCTCCTTTTCAGGTACATCATCAAATAAAATACCTATATGAAGGCATAAAAATGACTCCAAAGGTTAAAGTTCCAAGGTGGGTTGCAATCTGGAGGTTGATAAAACTTATCCATGGTCTTTCGTTGTTGGTGCTTGCCAAGGTGATATTCTTGTTATATATATTATCTACGAATATGTGTGATATTCGTGTTCTATATATTACTTGTGATTCGAACCCAAGTCAGTTGCTCCTGCATGTGTGATATTATTGTTCTATATATCATCTGTGATTCGAACCCAAGTCAGCAACATGCAGGAGGCAAATTCGAACTGGGGCTACTTTTGGTGTCTTTCATGTCTACCTCTGCCAGAGAATTATCTACAATACATCAAGTTCTGGATTCACGTGTCTCCCGATATTTGATTATTTTTCACATTTTGAAGTGGGCATAGAGGATAGCTCTTGCTTCAGGTGCTCAATTAAGATGCTCTTACCAATGATGTGGCTTGTAGCCAAGTTTTTGAAATACCTAGTGATAAAGATGCAAAAGTTTTTATAAACATGTTGAGTCTACCTCAAGGATGTTATCATCTATTAGGTGATGATGATGAACATGGAAATTCTACTTAAGAATATGATGGAGCAATTCAAGAAAAAAAAGTAGTTGTTGATGACAAAAACCACATATAAATTTTACAAATGCTAATAAAAATGAAATTGTTGACATGAATATGATTGAAGGTGGTCGAGTGATAGGAAGCATTAATGAGAAATTTTCATTTCCAAGCCAATTGACCCTACATGAGTGGTTAGCGGAATCCATGATGAATATGAATTGAAATGATATTTACGAAGACTAATGAAGAAATCCTTAACATGCCTTCATTCGTGTTGGGCCATAAGGTGTTCAGGTGGTGGGGACCAGAGTTACATAAATCTTTTATTGTTGGTCTATTAGACTCCATAATTCAAGGTAGGAACCATTTGTTGGTTGGGTAAGATACAACTATTCAGGTAAGAGAAAGGAAGTTCGGTAAGTAAGGGGGGCTTGTTTCATTTCCTACTTGCATAAAGCATGTTTGAAGGGGAGGGACTTTAACACAATGACTCAAAATAGAAGATTGCATCATAAGACCATAGGTAAGGTTCATGGGTATGGTATTCCCTCGATTCAACACTTCATGACATGGTAGAATGACTTTCATAACTTATATATTTCTTGAAGAACAGAGTGTAATGACCAAATATCATATGGAAGGATGAACTACATGAAGATCGATGGCTTAAAAAATACCCAAAGTGCGAATGTAAGTGTTTATAAATTGCCCCTACAAATATAACAATTTCTCCTTACAATGAGGCTGCAAATTTGTAGAAGCAAGAAAGTCCTTTGTCACAATTAGGCTGGCATTTGAGAAATTGGTTTGATATGGAATCAACAAGGTAGTGATGGAAACACTCAAGGAAACCAAAGTTGGGAGAAAAGTAAAACAAAATTTGTATAAACAGTAATCTCTCATAGCTTAACAAAAGTGGTAGAAAAAAGATTAATCTCTCCTACCTTGACAGAACTGGTGGTCAATATCAACACCTACAAGAACTTTGTTGTGGAATATTATCAAAACTAATAGAAGGAAATGAAAGAGTGTACAGTAAGAACCTTGACAAACACAACCACTGAAACTTGCAACATTGTTTGTAGGAGAGAAAATTATGTTTCCTTTTTCCAAACATGTATGTTAATATATTATAGTTTAATGAATATGTTTTCCTATTATCATATATGGTTTCTTAATTTAACAAAACATTCACCAAGACTTCACAATGTTTTATTATTCAGTGAAATATTTGCCAAGATCTTACAAGATTTTATAATTCAGTGAAACATTTGCCATGACTTTACAAGATAATATAATCTAGTGAGAGATTTGCCAAAAAAATTATATATACATATTATATTATTGATAAAATCGCCTCCCATTTTTCCTATGTATCATGGGGATTCACCCATTTATTATAAATATAAATTTATGATGGTTCTTAAAATTTTCCCTGGTAGTAGTCCAAGCGAATGTAGGGTTTAAGAAGGCCAAGAGGAGGAAGGAGATGAAGAGTATACTGAAATGTTGTTACGAAGCCATTTGCGCCTGCTCTATTCCTTATTATCTTTTTTATGTATTTCTCTATCATGTTAGATCCCTGTTACGTCTATGATACCTTCGAGCAATGTGAAATGTTGTAATGTTCCAGGATTTAATAGAAGGCTAGATTACACAGATACATGAGTACCTTTGTGTATGGTCTTATGTGGCTTTTCCAAAATTTTACTATGCTTGTACCTGTGTGATATTACTTCTCTATGTGTGCTTGATATATTATGTTTGGGTCTCTAACTGTTATAGTTTGGAGTTTATTGGGTATTGATAACCTTCATGTGATTCATTCCAATACCATAATCCAACCCCTTAACTAACTAAGGTCACCACACGCCTTGGGTGAGACGCCTTATTCATCCTGAATGAGGTGAAAATGCCATCGTTGTGCTAGACTATGACAAAACTTTTGTTGGCCTCTGTGCCTGAACCTAGGGACTCAACCCATCCATTATTTTTTCGCCAATAGGTCAAGTCCCAGAATTGATAGTAGGCAACAAATATAACTTGTCATAAGTGGCAAGGATCAGATACGTCTGTCAATGACAATAGAGAGAAGATACAACTTGCCACAAGCAACAAGGATCATACATCTCCTATTTTCCATTGATTTTCCCACCTTGATCCTCAATAATCAAGTGGTAAAACCCCTGCATCCAATCACTTGAGGGAGATACAACTTACTACAAGGGGTAAGGATCAGACACGTCCCAAGTCTCCTAGCCCTCACCCATTGACCAAAAGGGTGGCAATCCCAACAAGCCCAACTTGTGGGTAGGATGCATATTGTACTTGGTCAATTCTTGAACTTGATAGTAGGCAACATATACAACTTGTCATAAGTGGCAAGGATCAAACATGCCACAGGTGGAAAGGATTAGACACCCTAGCACCCTCATCCCTAGGAGCTCCCTGGCTCCATTCCTCCCTCCAAATTAATGGAAGTCAAAAGAAAAAGAATAAGAACATAGCTCAATGTTCTCTATCAGTCGTGATCCATTGCTGGAAGGGATACTTTCTCCACAGCACTAGGCTACTCTCTGAAGAATGCCAACAACATGCTCATCATACAAGATGTGTTGGAGCCTCAATACTCCTCTCTGCACCATATCCCAGATATAGTGATATCTAATATCAATTTGCTTTGATTTTTCATAGAACATGAGATTCTTTGAAAGTCATATCCCTCTCCTACTATCGTAGTATATCACATTCATGTCCATAACATACTCAAACAACTCTTCCAAAGAGATTTCTCAACCACACTGCCTCGTAGCTAGTTATGCTAGCAATGTATTTAGCCTCTATTGTGCTAATGGAAACAAACTTCTGCTTCTTTGTCATCCAAGGTATCATGGAAGACCTCAATCTAAAGTAACACCTAGATGTGCTCTTCTCATTAACAACATTTTCAACCCAATCAACATCAGTGTATTCATGAAGTCTCAAATATTTGGTAGTGTATCACAGTCTGTGAATCACTGTGTCATCTAGATACCTTAATTCTAGCTTTGCAACATCCCAATATACATGCCCGTGCTCTATCTGGCTCAGAGAACTTGCTGCAAAGAAAGGATCCATCTAGTTGTCATCTCATCTTGGGATCCACCAAATCTATATTTGAAGAGGAGTTTCTCAACTGCTTTAGTGAAATTCATCATGCCAAGTCGTCGACAACTTACTTTCCTTAACAAGGAAGCCCTCATCATTTTTCATTTATACTCCTAATATTAAGAAGTTGGTCACTTGGGCTCAAAGATCGACTCTCTCTGGCACTAAACACTTAGATGATTTGATCTTGTCAGAAATGAATTATTAGCATATAAAACAAAATATCAAGGATATGAACAAAACTTGCTTTCTTAACAGAGATCGGAATATGAGTTCCTTCCAGCGTTTTGAGCATTTCTTTCATAGTCTAAAAGGTATGCCCCACATCAAATAAATGAACATAAAATTGATGATTTTATATTTAGTAAACCTCATAGTTAACCCCAACACGGTGAGAAAAGTGCGAGCTCTGGTGGGTTCCTCCGTTGCATTTTAAATGAGAGTTGGCTCACAGATTTATAACTGGTTGCTAATCAAGATTTCGACTTCTGAGAATAGATGCAGCATTCGACTCTTGAGATTGGGTCTAAGGCCCAATAATATTTTCATAAAAATAATTTGAATCATTTCTCTACACAACATGCCGAGAGCACCAAGATCATTTTAAAACACACTTTTGTTCCCACAAATTTTATGACCAATTATAACAACTTATCTTCCTCTTGTTCTCATCCTTTCTATTATAGGTTTATTGAACAAAATTGTGGAGTTGTTCTTGTTATAGGTTTATGGTATTCCCTTTAATGATTATTTTTATCATCTTCAAGAAAGCCACAAAAGTCTTCCTCATGCAAGGAAATATATAACTTGAAGAGAAACACTCTATTTTCAATCATTCCCTGGTTTATGCTTCAGGAGCTTTGTTCTTTCCAGCTGGAAAAATTTAGCTGCAATAAAGAGCATATTCCTTATCACTGTTTAATTTAACATTGCATGCATCTGACTGCTACATATTTTCATATAGAATTTTCCTTGCATGAAGTACATATTGCTTCTCATATTTTCCTTATCTCAAAATATCTCATAGTTACATGACATTCTACTCCCTCTAAATAGGAAATCTCTTTTAGTCATAGATATCAAACTGAGAGACTGAGACCCTTCCTTCAAGGTCTGAGATCTTGTCCATTTCCATTCTAATTATGGGATGGTTATGCATCCTCCTCAATCTTGGTATTAAGGAGTATGCCCTTACATCCATCTGATGTAATTGTAGGCCCCACAACAAGAGTAACAACAAAGTAAATAAACACAATGAAATTGTATGTAATGATAAGGTGAGACTATCTTTCTTCTCTAGATATGAGAGTGGCTCCTTCATTTTCCTACAACAATTCCCTCTTGGAGCTAACTCTTTCTACATTACTCTACATCTTGATGATCCTCATGATAGATCACATCTTCATCCAAGAAGTTAGTGGAAGAAGCATTCAAATACTCATGCAGGAAAAAGACAATAATATAAGAAAATCTATAAAACAAATAAGCAACATAAGAGTACTTATCATTAATGAAGATTATAAGAAGCTATCAACTTCCTCTTGATCTTTCCTCCTTCATAGCCATGAGGCACTATTGTTAATCAACCATATGATAATTTTTTCTTTAGAATAAATGCATCCTCTTGAGCACCACCTACATTCTCATTCCAGATCCTTCTAAGCTTGGTTATCAATGTACAAGATGATCATCGGATCTGCATCATACCCTCTTCTATGGTTTCTTTAAATATGTCATGGGATTCACACTGATCATATCATATCAAGAAGTTTCACACTAGGGTTTCGATGCGATATAACCCAAGCCTACTTCAGGGTTTTTCTCTCAAAACCTAACCTTTATTTTGAAAGAACAAGGGTTCCCTAGGGTTTCCTCCAAACCTTAACATTCTTTTATATCTCCAACATCTTCTTCCCTTTCACTCTCTTTTCTCAGGAAATCCATCATAGGTGTTTATGGGGGTGATCTCGATGAATTTTCTTCAACCTTCTTTGATACCATTTTAAATTTTTAGGGCTAGATTGTTCTCTAGTATAGATAATTGCAATTTTAAACTTTTTCAACAATTACACATCACATTCACCCCATTAACATCATATCACCATTAAAAATTATGTAGAGAGAACAATGACATCAAAAATGTAGTGGAACAATAAGGAACAACAAAAGAAAAACATACACAATAGAGACAACAAGATTTAGGTTAGAGACCAAGGGAAAACCCCACAAGGGTGAAACCCAACCAAATTCTTCTTCTTATATATTCATCATATTTTCAACTAAGATACAATGTACACATATCATAAGACAAGATTCTTTCATCATCAATCACATCAACATACATGTATATTAGAGAGGCAAGCACGTGCCTCCATATCACATTGTCATAAGAGCACAATATACAACACTGTCACTGTTATAGAGGTTCTGCAATCATTGTCATGTCATCATCATAGAGACAAGTCATAGATCAAAGTGTCGCTTCCATACACCAAAGGTCACTGCCATAATATATTACTATCACATCAAGGTTATTGTATATTGTTATCACTGTCATCAAGGTCATTGTCATCAAGGGTATGTTATCATTGTCATCAAGAGTATGTTATCACTGTCATCAAGAGTATGTTATCATTGTCATCAAGTATGTTATCAAGGTCACTGTAACACATCTCTTCCAAGTCACTATCATATAGATCGTTGTTACACATCTAGGTCACCGCCACATCAAGGTTACTTCCATGCCATATCAAAGATCATTTTGTCATATATTATCACAACCATATCAAAGGTAACTCTATCATGTCAAGGTATCTGTTGTCATGTCTCCAAATCATAGTCATATATATCACTATCATGTCTCCAAAACAATCCATATAGATCAGTTTCTTGCATACAATTACCAACCATAAAGATATAATTTCAAGCCACATAAATCTAATGCAAACCTCAGATATACAATGTAAACCACTTGGATGTACAATGTGAACCACTATCATAACAATGTGAGCCACAAAATTATAATGCAAACCTTGGATATATAATGTGAACCACTTGGATATACAATGTGAACCACTCTCATAACAATGTGAGCCACCAAAAAAAGTATGTGAGACACTGTAATATGCAAACCTAAAAACAAACTATGTGAGCCAACCGTAATATGCTAGCCACAAAAGGATGTGAGCTACTGAGATTTAATATGAGCCTCCACATATAGATAATGCAAACCACAAAATGACACGAGCCTCAGATATTTAATACAAGCCTCCACAGATAATTGAGAGTCATATATGAGACAGAAAAATAATGATGCAAACCACAGTATTGAAGTGAGCCATAGAGAAGATAATGTGAGCCACTGATAAATATAAGTGAGCCAGAGCCATTGATCTGAGCCACTAGAGAATTGCGTGCCAAAATGCATCATATGTGAGTCATAATGCGAACCATAGAGAGTCTAGAATGTGAGCCACTAATTCATAGAAAATGAACTTCGTATTTTTACACCATTTTAGAAGATATGAAAGATTTGAATTGTTATTTTGGAGATGGATCAATCACATATTTATGACCTTCCCCATGTTCGAATGGATGACTTAAAGGGGCCAAACCGACTTGAGAATTAGGAAGGAAATTATTAAATTCAAATTTTGTGCCACATTAATAGTAATATTTCTTTGTCCAATATAAATTATTTTTGGTGCAAGATGGACTTTCCTTGGGGTAGTTGGGTTCCTATAGGGAAATGCATCCCATAATTGCCCCAATTTTAAATAGAAACGAATAAATAAACAAAAACCCAACACTTAAAATAAATGAGTAAAACTAATGATAATTTAACATGGTGATTGTTTACTTAACAGAAGGGGTAAAATCCCGATAGGGTCAAAACCCAAAATTATTTCACGCATATTTTTAATTTCCAACAAACTAAAAATTGTTTGTCACTTCAAATAATGATAAGATATAACATATAAGTGAAGAAAAAAGAGGGGTTCTTGAAGACATACCTTTTTAACCAAACCCTTGAGTGAATGATTCACTTACTACCAAAATATTGTTGTTATAAATTGTATGGAAGATATGCAAAAATTTTGAACAACCCTTTGAAATCAGTTTAGATTTGTTTCCTTTCACAACACAAGAGAGGTGTACCTTCATTGGGCCAAATGGATAAGATTCTGGCAAAACCCAAGCAATAAAACTAACTATAAGATAAGATTGAAGTATGAGCTAGTGATATATATATATATATATATATATATTACAAAATAGAAAAAAATAAGAGTTTTGGATTTTAAATATTGGTTATTGTGATAAGGGCTTATCTTGGCTTGCAAATTTACTTTTTCAAGTGCCATATTATGATCAAAACCCCTTCTAGATCATCATTGTGATTTGGACTAGGAAATGATTTTGGAGTTTCCAAAATATTATTGCATCACTCTAATGTAAGATAGTTGTATCAGTTTCCCAACCCACCTATGAGAGATTTCCTTTGGAATGTCTCTGGTGACTAGGTCAACTATAGTGTTGAATAAAATATTACCCTTGCCGAAGGACCCTCGATAAAGGTTTGTCCAAAAAATATGGGTTCAATAACACTCAATCACGAACAAAGAGAAATATGAGGACTAATGCCTTGATCATCCCTTCCATGTGACCCATTATCCTCGATGGATCGACCCAATAGGATTTGTCATAACCTAGTGCACCTATATCTATCTTATGAAACATGATCTCAACAATAGCTAATAAGAAGAATAATAGAAAATTCAACCCATAAAGAATGTTTGCACTTGAAAATTATAGTTATATTATTGCATAATGATATCATAGTTCAACAACAACAAATGGAGGATGATCTAGTCTTATATAATTTTTTATAATGACTAGATGACAGTTAGTTTGAATCTCTCCTTAAATAATATTATTTGACTTGTCATCTACATGTTGAAGGCTAAATTATTTCATGAAAATAGATTTTGACATTAAAAAAAAATAATTAACTCACAAGAGGCTCGACTTGGCTTGGAGAGGCAATGTTGGGACATTGGGACCTTGAATACTACGATTGGGTGCACAAGTATACGATTTAGTCTAATTATGGGTATATATAAGTTTTAATGTAGAATTGACCTATTTATACAAAGTTGATGATTTGTCAAATGCGATAGAGAAGAGCCATGTGTATATGGACTTTGGAGTGAGCCAAGTTACGTGGACCCAAGGTTAGGATATTATGTCTCAATTTGAATATGATCATGTTATAAACATGTGAATATGATTTATAATTGTTTTTAACATTAATATTTGATATATTCCTTTAAAATTGTACTAAGACAAAGATGAATATATTGCCAATTAAGCTTGCACATGGGTAAGGGCTAGAAGCAGGGGTGTGACATGTATTATCGAGAGAGCAGTAGTGTCTCCATTCATGCTTACTAGAAACTCTTTTAGGATAATGGGATGGACATTGTGATCACCTATTTGGTTACACATTTCTTTGAAGGCAGGGCATATGCAATTGTTCATGAAGTATAATTGAGGGACACATAATAAGGACATGTAGCAATTATTTTTAAGTGACTATGATTCTCAACATGGGTAAATGGAAAAGCTTGAATGTAGGTCTTGCTTGTGTTATATCACAGGGGCTTCATTAACAAAGTAATACCATACCATGTGCATTCATATTGGGGCATAAAAATGAATAAATAATGAAACAATATATTGAGCATATAATAAGGGGTAAAGTGTTTTTATATGTTGTATAACAATATGTATATTATAAGGTATTATTTATACAATACATTGGCCACGCAAAGGAAAAAAAACAAGTGGGATTGAGAAATAGAGGTTCATGAGTATCATGGGAGTATCGAGAGCGGGAGGTTTAGAGTAGCCTAATATTCAAGCCTATGGCCCTAGTATTGATAAGAAATTCATGGTAATGTTAAATTATTAAAGTAAAAATGGCATTCTCCTTTATCTTTCATTTTCATCCTTTTACTTAATTTTTTAAAATTATCATGAAATGACTCAAGATGTTTGAGAGTGGTTCCAACCTCATTGGACTTCATATGGAAAAAGTAGAATTTTAGATCTCACTCAAAATCCAACAGACTTATCAACTTTTCAAGATTTCAGGATTAGGGGGATTACAAAGTTTCAATTGGATTTTGTCATACTAGGGTATGGAACTTTTATTTAATCAAAAGCACCAAGCCATTTATGTACCTTGATGTTAGTGACATTGATTGTAGAACTCATCTATCATGACCCTACTAAAAATGTACCCATCACTCAAACAAAATCTTGACTTGACACACTATGTTTTTATATCTTATGGTAATGCTTAGATGGTGATATTAATCACAAAGATTTAAAGATAGGCAATGATTTTGATTATATGTAGGAATTTGTTATAGAATTATTTTTTTAGATTGTAGAGGCCATCCATAGCCAATTTATTGATGTATTTTTGGTTCAGAGATGGATTACACTTGATGTTATTTTGGTTATGTGCACCATTACATATTATATAAATGAGAACTTGTAATTTGTGGACTTGTCATTGATTAAGATTATAACTACTAGATCAATGATGTTATATGGTTTAATCCATGCTTTTATGTTTTTTATCACTAATTCATTATTCTACTTGTTTTTGTTGACATATATGCAACAAAATATATAAAAATATATATTATATAAAATTTGCTCCCAAAATCGCTCCCAACTCAAGAGATTTTGAAAATGTAGCTCCCCACTCCCCACTCCTGCTTCCTGCTTCCGCTCAAACTCCCAGGTAGATCTGCTCCAGAAAATAAATGCATCACATTACTAGTACCTCTATGATATAATTCTAATGCATGTGTTAAGAGTTTTTACCTATTTCTCAACTAGTGATCCTCCCAATGATGGGGCAACAAAGAAGACAACATTTATGGCACCTTCACCCTTTCCTTACATTAATGACGAAGTTGAATGAAAGTGTAGGAAACACTGATATAGACTATTGCTTGGTAGAGGGCACATGCATGCTACAGGAGACAATGAAATAAACTATTGTTTGGAAGAGGGTGCATGCATGCTAAGGGCACACATGTGAAATCTTGAGTTAATTCTAGTTTAGATGTTGTTTCATATTTATAAATTTCATTTTTGGATAGACATTTTCTATTATCAAAGATTTTCCTTTGTTATTTTTAGCATGCATTATCTATTCTTACTAGAAGGGTGTAGATCCCTAGTCAATTAGAATACTTATTCATGATAAATTCATGTATTAGGTAGAGGACGCAAATATCAAGGAAGGGATTTGCTTGCATGCTCTAGTTCATCTTCTGATGGAGACACACTTACTTGTCACTCTTACCATGCAACTATGGTGCACTAGTTTATTAGGTTAGGGCTATGATTGAACAAAGTCCAACTAGATAGGATTTTGCATGTGTCCATATTCATTGTAATTCCTTTCCTCTTCCTATTCTATAAGTGAGATGAAAGGTGCCCCGTTGTGTTCGTTATCAAGGTTTTGTTTTGAACTATTGTAGTGTATCCTTTTCAGTATTGAATAGAAGATAGATGCAATTGAAAGTTCAAACCTGTGTATTTTCCATTGAAATTTTCCACAATATGTATTTGTAAATCAATAAACTTATATCTGTATTTTTTATTAAAAGTTTCAAGTTTTCAACTACCTCATATTTAGTTCATTCTTTCTAAGTGTAGAATATACTTATCATTGTTAATGAAAACAAGGGGATATAAATATAAAGGGATATAAAAAATGTTAATGAAAAAAGTGGGGGTTTTTTAAATTAGGAAGGTGTATTGGGTTCATATTGGTAGGGGGTTAAATAAAGTGATTTTTAGAGGTATTTTCCAATATGTAGTCAGATTATGGTTATTGTTTAGTATGCCACAGATGCACATGTTATGTGATAGGTTCATTGAGTGAAACCCCCATATGTTCTATTAGTTTTCCCCCACCATGAAAATGTGTGTACTTGGAGGGGTTGAATGATCATAGCCTCACCCTTGGTATTAGTTATATTGATATTGCTATTAACATAAATGTTGATCGAAATTTATTATTTAGAGACAAAATATCATTTATGTGCATACATTTAAATTGATAGTTTTAAAACATTATTCATATATAGATAATTGCACTAATTTATTAGAAGGGATATTTACACATAAATTAAGGTGATTCTAGTATGCAAGTTAAAAATGGAAACCAGGTATTAGATACATGCATTAATGGAAACCATTTATCTCCTATTTTAGAATTTTTATTTAATTAAAAAATGAATTATCGTGTGCACACATAACAAGAGTAGAAATGGATAAAAGGGGACATAAATAAGTAAAAATAGGAAAGGTGGTTGAGTTGGGTTAATAATATTTGTATGTACCCAAATCAAAATAACATATAAACATAAGAAAATATAGATCAACGACTTTATAATATGCCACTTGAAGGGGTGACCTCATTTTACATCACATAAATGAACAATTCTTGGATGGTTCAAATGACACAACCTCATTGGTATATATAGGAGTCTAAAGGGTCAAAATATAATTAGGACCTATATAACAATACTAATGTAAGGGCACAACAATAACAATATTTGGCTCTACGGGACACAACAATAACAATAAACTATGTAAACTTTGAAACGGGAACTCTGGCCAAAAAACCCCGAAAAAACATCAAAAACGGTGCTAAAAATGAAAAGTGTGTATACTGGAACGATGATTTTATTTTTTAAGGGTCAATTTTGAACATGTTTTAAAAATGGAAGTGACTACGAAATTTTCATGCAAAATATAGCTTCAAAACGAAAGTGATGATACTGGAATAATGATTTTTTTTTAGGGTCAATTTTCAAACCTTTTAAAAAATGTTAGTAAATCCAAATTTTTATGTGCCAAACAAAGTTGTTTATGAGGGAAAAACACATTAATGTTTCTGGTAGAATATCATTTTTCTTTCCTAAGTATAAATTCAACATGTTTCAACCATAACATGTTAGATACAAAAGAAATTGAATTTTTTTCAACTATAAAATTAAAAAACCATGACATTATGAACGAATTACATCACTAAATGAATTCAAAAGTCATTATTTGTATATTGAATAAAACATACATTATATCTCTAATTTAATATTGCGTTGTAGATATTTTAAACTATAAAAATTACCATAATTAAGACATATAATCCAACAACATAAAAATGCCTCGCAACTTCTCATTTAACACCATATGGAAATCATCAATTTTATTTCAAGATACAATGCATACATCAGTTATATAAAGTGTCTTAAACAATTATTCAAAATCACTCATATTTTCTTGCATACCATCAGAATTCACATCTTCAGATGAGTGACTGGATGCTGACGAAGATGTTCCATATTCTTCTTTTTCATCAACTAGTGCCCCATATGAGTCCACATGCATGCCCAACATTTCAGGTTTCAAAATTCTTCTAGATCTATGACTGGTTTTAGCAGACTCCCATCTCAACATTGTTCCTTCTGGTAATAACCTTTTCAGAATATTTATCGTCTTGAAGCGAAGAGTTCCTCTCTTTGTTAAATTGAAGTCATAAACAAGTATGTCAACATCCTCCAATTTTAATATGTCTGTGCCGCGGCGATTTATATTTGTACCCTTTCTTTTCCTCTTTCTGCCATTTTTTTTTTTCAACTACCATCTCTGGCTTATACACACCATTGAATGGGTGTGTATTTGTGGCATACCAATGTACTTCAACACTTGTAACATCCTCATTTTCTGTAAAGACATTTATAACTTTAGCAACCCAAAATGGATAGCCTTTGGGATCTCCATCTGCTAGCATTGCAATCATGCAACCCTCCTTAATATCATGTATTGAACCCCTATAAAGGTCTTCCATGGCTTCAGGTTGTGCACAAGATCTTCTGGAACCAATATACATCTCTCTTTCCATTGCCTGTGAAGAATTAATAATACCTTGAGTTTGTTGCTGTTCAACAATGTTTACTTCCTCTTGTTCATTCGACACATTTTGTTTCCAAATAAATGGATTTTTCGAAGGTATATCTTCATTGGCTGTTGTTGAAATGATATCACTTTGATTATTGAAAAATGACTCCCACCAAACTGAATCAGTAATGTCAAAGTACTCATATGTATATCTAATACATTTTTTAATTTCTTCTAGGCAATCAGAATAATTTATATGTCTATTCTGTCTGCGTGCATTCTGAACTTCACCAACTGATTGTAATAACAATATTTTTGATGCAAATATTGGGTGATCTGGAATGAACTTCAAAAATTGCAAACCTGATGACGGTGCCCATTCTGTAGTAGTTGAAAACTTCTTGCCCCATATTAGTGTTTTCCCATCAATTTTTTTATACGAAATTGATGTTGGAAGCTAATATCATTAAGTTTTTCAATGCATTTCCCCTCACCATATGATCCTAGAATAAACCT
>APFE031692771.1:0-19161 GCA_000404065.3 Pinus taeda
AAAACTATCAAATTTAGAAAATAATTTTTCACATTTCACACACTAGAAAATTAAAAGTAAAAAAATAAGTCTTTTAAAAAAAAGGTGTGAGGCAGAATACTAATTTTTTAAAATCAGCATGAAAATCACTACCATTCTAAAACTTGATTTCATCCTTGAACATGAAAAAAATTAAAGTTCCAAAAACCATGTTCTAAAAAAAACGTGTGTATTCTGCATCACCACTTTTGAAAATCGGGTCATTTTTTTGCTATCTCTATGAAATGGGTAATAGTATCAGTTCACGTTTCAAAGTTTACATTGTTAAAACCAATATTGAATTTATTTTTGTTTAAACATAATAATTAAATCAATTTTTAATTAGGGGAAACATTGACATTAGATTAAACTTGTTGAATGATAAATGCTAACCATTTATACTTGAAATCTACCCCAATAGTGGGGTGTATAGCATTTCCTGGCTGAAAAATAATTATTTTAATTTTGTTTCAGCCTATTTAAATAGGAAAATTAAACTAGTTTTAATCTATTTTGGATCTACCAAGCACCGAGAGGGATCAAATCTCTTAAAATGCAACCCTATTTTATAGTGAAAATAAATTAAATGAATTTGATTAAATGACTTTGGTATTTTCCACCTTGAAATGAACTAAAAAAACAAATAAATTTATTTAAATTAATATTCACGAATTTAATTAGTACTTTCATTTACTTTACATTTTCAAATACTTACTTTTCCATATAAATTTCTTAGATACTTAAATGTATCCAATTACATATCTTGAATATAAGATGGGTACATTATAATAAAGTTAATGACTAAACTAAATCAATATGATATATATTTTCATTTTCAATATTTTTCAATCATTGAAAAAAATTGTAATCTTTCTAAAATTTATATTTTTCAATGATAAATAAAATGTAATTCTCTATTAAAAAACTCAATTTTATGATTACAACAATATCAAATACACACTTAATTTTAAACTTTGGAAACCTTGTGATGTTTGCCAATTATTTTTTTACAGATTAAAAATGGAAAACAAATCCGGAAACCTGACATGCATCTATAATAAAAGACGTTGTGATCTTAATATTTCTCACAAAATCTTCTTTTGAAGAAATGCCCCTTCATCTTCTATCAACAACCAGATGAACAACCAATAGCAAATGTTTTCGAAGCCCAAGGGACCTTTGGCATTCCACATGCTTCACATTCCGAGGAGATCATTCCGTGGATGATAAAAGGTTGCGAAAACCTTACTGGAGACCGATGGCCTAACGGTGTTTACCTATAAACCACAACAACAGAAAGTTGGCAGGAAGAAAGTAAAAATGCGCCGAATAGCAAGGGAGCAAACAATTGACAACCTTACAATTATTTGGCCGCCACCTACTGAACAAGATTGGAGATTGGAATTTACTAGAGAAAGCGATGGTCTCTGTTCAAGAAAAAGCACAAAGAATTTTACGATCAAACTTTTCTGGCGGCATTCCAGTACCAATGGTAAGTGAAGTAGATGATAATAATGTGACTAGTACTGTTGATATTCCTTTTGAGCGCCCTATGAATTACATCAAGACAACAGATGACCAAGTTACCAGGGTTGTATGGCTTCGCCAATTCAATAATAATATTTCAGATTGTGATGGAAAAGAAACTAATAAAATTATCTAAGTTGAATTACGCAAGATGTTCTTGAGAGAGTTCTGATAGACTAGAGAAGGTTGCTTTTATGAGGAAATGTGACTGTTTCACTGTAAATAATGTGCTTGAAGTTTGTTCTCGATCGGCAGAAGGGGAAGTTTTGAGATTAATACATTCCCATTGGATGGAAAAGAGGAAGATCAAAGACACAGCACTTGTTTAGGAATATCAGGTGATGTTTATATTTTTTATGTTTTGCTTTATAATTATATTGCTTTAGTCTGTTACTTAATCTCAATTATTTTTTGAAATGTTGGAAGAGTTGTAGCTAAGTAAAATATGAGGGAGTAGTTAAATTTTTTTTTTCCTTTTTTTTTTTCTAAAAACATTTGAACTAAGCAAATTTTGTCAATTTTTTTTTCAAATTTCAACTAAATTGACTCCATCAAACAGAAAGTTAAATATAATATAATAATAACAAACATTGTTTGATCCTAGTACCCGTGTTATACATTATATTTATGTATAAGCTTTTTGGGAAAGTAGGTTAAATATAATAATAACAAACATTGTTTGATCCAAATACCCTTGTTATGCACTATACATTATAAGGTTTTTGGGAAGAAAAGTACTAACTAAATTGACCCCATAAAACAAAAAGTAAATTAGATATTAAAATAACAAACATTGTTTGATCCCAGTAATAACAAACACTGTTTGATTCCAATACCCTTGTTATGCACTATATATATGTATAAGCTTTTTGGGAAGAAAAGTACTAACTAAATTGAGCCCATAAAAAAGACAGTAGGTTAAATACTAGTATCTAACTTACTATTCGTGTTATGCACTATATATGCATAAGATTTTTGGGAAGAAAAGTACTATGTATATGGAAAGGAAATGACTTAGTTTATTTTTATGTTTATGGTATCGATAAACATAAGGATAAATTTATTACTCATCAAATTAGGTCAAATAATGGAAATTTAGTATTGAAAAGCTTTTGTTAATTAATATAGAGTTTGTTCAAAATTCTATTTATTTATCTAGTAAGATTTGTGGGTTGTTGTTTTAGACTCAAAAAACATAGTATTTAATGCCCATGAAAATGGTATTATTCGTTGTTGGGTAGATTATGGTATTTTCTTCCCTAAAATCTTATACATATATATAGTGCATAACAGGGGTACTGGGATCAAACAATGTTTGTTATTATATATTTAACTTACTTTCTGTTTTATGGGGTCAAGTTAGTTGAAATTTGAAAAAAAAAATATAAATTTAAATGACAAAGTTTGAGTAATTCAAATGGTTTTAGAAAGAAAATAGAAAGAAAAAATAAGCTACGACATCATATTTTACTTAGCTACAACTCTTCCAACATTTCAAAAATAATTGAGATTAGTTAAGAGACTAAAGCAAAAATAATTGTAAAGCAAAACATCAAAATATAAACATCACCTGATATTCCTGAACCAGTGCTGCACCTTTGATCTTCCTCTTTTCCATCCAATGGGCATGTATTAATATCAAAACTTCCACTTCAGCCAATCCATAAAAAACTTCAACTGCATAATTTATAGTCAAACAGTCACATTTCCTTAGGAAAGCAACATTGTCTAGTCTATACAGAACTTCCTCGAGAACATCATGGGTAATTTTATTAGTTTCTTTGCCATCACAATCTACAATATTATTATTGAATTTGCGAAGTCATTCTTGATCATCATAATCCATATCATAAACAATCCGATCATAAGTCAAAACCCTAGTAACTTGGTTGTTTACTATCTTGATGTAGTTCGTAGGGCATTCAAAAAAAAATCAATAGTACTAGTCAAATTATTATCATCTACTTTACGTACCATTGGTACTGGAATGCCTACTAAAGAAGCCAAAAAATTTTGATTGTAACATTCCTGGTGATTTTTCTTGAACAAATACCATCCCTTTCTTCCAGTAAATTCCAATCTCCAATCTTGTTCAGTAGTTGGCAACCAAATAATTGTAAGGTTGTCAACTGTTTGTTCCCTTGCTACTCAACGCCTTTTTACTTCCTTCATGCCAACTTTCTACTCTTGTGGTTTATAGGTAAATACCATCAGGTCTGTTGGAAAGGCGGAGGAGACAAAGCATGAAAAATTCACACATAAAACATGAGCTTCTGCTCTTCTATTGATGACACAAAACATGATGCTTACAATGAGCTCGGTGAAGGGTATTTAACCTTTTCCAACTAGCTACTTGCCTAAAATATCTTGACATGCAACCTATGCAGTCACACACTCAAAGTCGTCTATCACCTAACTCGACTTGACTCAACAGTCAAACACTAAACCACTCAATCACTCAGTTAATTGACTCTCTATGTATAGCCAACTCCTCATGCAGGAGTAATTATCTTATTTTGACACTCCCCCTTAATTACAACTACTAAATTAAAACATGATTCATGACAACTCAAACATACCTTCCGGTCTATGTGTCAACTAGGCTTACAACACACAAGTTTCTTCTATGAAACCCAAACACATGTTGTCCTAATGACTTAGTAAATATATCAGCCAATTGATCACTAGATTTACAAGGCTTCAAGTGAACTTCTCTATTCCTCACAACTTCTCTAATAAAGTGATATCTAGTATCAATATGCTTTCTCTTCTAATGAAACCAACTATTCTTGGATAGTGCAATCGCTGAGGTGTTGTCACAATATATTACTGTCGATCCTTGTTGTTTCTTCTTGAGTCCATCAAATACTCTTCTTAAACACACTGCTTGACATGCTGCTAATGTTGCTGCTACATACTCTGTTTCTACTGGAAAAAGTGTCACAATGGGTTTCTTCTTAGATGCCCATGAAATCACACCTGAACCAAGGTGGAACACAAAACTAGAAGTTCTCTTCTTATCATCCAAATTGCCTATAAAATCGCTATTTGTGTATCCAACCAAATACTTCTTTTCTGTGCTTACATACATTATGCCACAATCTCTAGTTCCTGCTATGTATCTTAGAATTCTTTTTCTCGCACTCCAATGTGTATCTTTTGGAGTCTCCATAAATCTTGAAATCAAACTCACTCCTTGCATCATATTCGATCTTGTAGATATGAGATACATGAGGCTGCCAACCAATATTTTGAATAGAGTTGGATTGACATATGATCCTTCATCATCCTTGCTTAACTTTATACCTATTGCAACTGATGTAGGGATAGGTTTGCAATTTTCCATGCTCAACTTCTATGCCAAGAAAATATTTCATGAGACCAAGATTTGTCATCTAAAATTCTTTCATCATGGCTTCTTTAAATTCATCTATCTCAAAATCACTTGTAAAAATCATGTCATCACATAGAAGCAAAGAATCGAAATCTGTCCATGCTCATTTACCTTTTTGTACAAGGTAAGTTCGATGTTTCTTTTGGAAAATCTATTTTTGATCATGTAGATGTCAATTCTACTATACCAAGCTATAGGGGCTTGCTTCAGTCCATAAAGCGCTTTCTTCAACATGTAAACTTTACCTTCATTTCCTTCAACTTCAATACCTAGAGGCTGCTGCACATAAATTTCAAACACGTTGACTCAGTATTGAGTTGTGACAAACACTAACTTCTCTGCTAAACGACCACTTGCTGGTTGACTACTCAATTTCCCAATGGGTGGTTGCAAATACTTCTTCAAGAAAACTACTCTTCTAAATGAAGTGCTAACTCAATATTATGGCTCAGCGATGGCGAAAAAATACTTTCAACTTCCTCACACTACACTCTTGTTGTTGCAGGATCTCTTACTCCTTCGATGTTAATTAACTGTCGCATTATTCCTCTAATGCTTCCAATCATAGATGGAATCTATGTGCATGGAAAATAACATAAGGTAATCACATTTAACGAGAAAATATGAATTTGTCTCCTCCCACATAGACTACTGGAAATCTGTTTTCTGTATCTGTTTGTAACCTCGCTCTAATACCAATTTGTTGGAAAGGAAGAGGAGACAAAGCATTAATAATTCAAACATGAAACACAATCTGTTGGTCTTCAATTGATCGCACAAAACATGATGCTTACAATGAACCCGCTGAAGGGTATTTAAGCTTTTCCAACTAGCTACTTGCCTAAAATATCTGGGCATGTAACCACATGCAATCACACACTCAAAGTAGCCTAACACTTGACTTGATTCAACACTCAAAAACTCAACCACTCAACCACCCAATTAACTAACTCTCTATATTTAACCAACTCCTCATACATAAGTAATTATCTTATTTTAACAAGGCCGTCTATATTCACAACAAGAATCCATTCAATTTTGCTCTGTTATTCCAAGGACACTTCGCTGCACTCTCTGTGACTAGGGTTACTTCCATGAAGCAAGGTACATATCAGAAATAATTGAGAATATAATTCTACTACATCAAACATCTTTCACTCTTTTTCTCCATAACATCGACCAATTCTTGTGGGTGGATTTCTCGCAAACAAGAGAGTGTTGTGGGTGGATTTTTCATTTAGAGAAAACTTTGGATGGACGGAACAAACTGACCTCTATATAAATAAATATCCGAGATGTGTTTAATACCCATAAAAACAGTATTATTTGTAACTTTCCCAACGATGAATACAATGTTTTCGAATTGAATCGGTACACCATGTTGTTTACCATACCAATTGAAACAGCTAATCTTCATGTCTTTTTGTGACCGGGACATAAGGATATGTTGATATGTGACTATGGAAGAATTGGTTGGAAAGATAAAATTGGATTGAAGATTTATTCCAAACACCATGAAATACTTCGCTGGTAAACTAAGATCAAGCCCCATAGTCGTCATCATATTAGATTCATCGCTCTATGTGGTAGTGATAGAATATATGTGTTCGATGAACCTTTTGAAACCCTCCAACTTATTAAATCCAAAAATCTTAATGCAGCGCGGACGCCTTACTATTTGGAAACACTTGATCTACCCATGACATAAAGGTTCATGTTTGTGATCCACAGGGGCCTGTTAAGGTCACATTTGATGAATACCAGATGTTTTTAGACCACAATTTTAAGTACTTCTTTATCCCCACTGATATAATTCCAGGTGGTATTTTCATTACAGGTGGACAACATATTTCCATTTCTGTTCGCCTTTCAAATGAGAATGGCAGCAATGAATGGATGGTAGTTGGTATTTTCGTTATAGGTGGACAACATATTATCGTTTCTATTTGCCTTTCAAATGACAATGGTGGTGATGAATGAATGGCTAATGATTATGACTATGATGATCACGATGATGATACTCGGAAGTATGACAATGATGATACTATTTAATATGATGATCATACTGCTCAGTATGACTATGATGATACTGCTCAGTATTACTATGATGACACTGGGTAGTATGATGATATTAGGCAGTATGACAATGATGATACTGCCCAATATAATATTAGGCAGTATGACAATGATGATACTGAGCAGTATGACGAGATGATGATGACGTTAAGCATAGGATGATCAACGTGAACAGTTAGGAGAGACTGGCTGGCAAGGATTACACTTGATGCTTCCAACGATTCTGAATTGAGAAAGTGGGTAATCTCTCATAACGACACTTACATACAAAAAAACACTCGAGATATTTTAACTGGTAGTAAGAGAAGAATTTTTTGCCTGTGGTCCTTGAAATTACAGGCTGACATCATGCATAACTGTTCTAATGGTGATGACTAAACCCATCAAGTTATGTATATCTTGAGGAAAACGAGAAAATGTTATGTTCAACTATGATATTGGGCTATGCTTAAACCCTCCGCCAATAATTCTCATAAATGGCCAAAAATAATGGTTTCTTCTTTGATATTTATGAATTGAATTACAAGTTATTTTTGTAAAAACGATCGGTTCTATGGAAACACACTACCTTACAGGACACTTTAAGATTTACAAATGACAAAGGTGTCGTAAGGCCCGCTTGACCGTAAGGGAAAGGAAACATTGATTTTTTCTAATCAATTTCTTATACCTAGTTCTATCAACCAATTCCCTATTTTCAAATATTGAAAGTTTCAAATTCAGTTCCATGGCTATAAAAGAATGTTTACAATCTTCCATACCAAATTTCTTCAACAATTCAAGCACATTCATAGTGTGATTAAGGAACATTTGATTAATATAACTAATTACTGCAGCTCTAAGATAACAATGAAGTGACACCCATGCTAGCATATTGAAGCCAACCAAAAGTTCTTCCACAACCACTTTGATGCAAAGTTCATTATTTCGTTCAAAAATATAATGTATAGCTTGATTCACTTTGTTCAAAACTATATGTGGAGCATAAAATTATACTAATTGATATTTTTTCACTTTCAAGTTGCTTATACTATTACATTTGTATTAAATTTTATGATCTTAGTGTTTAGTTGTTTAGCTAGCTCATTCAAGACATTTTGAAGTTTTTGTTATAACTTTTTTCTAAGAGTTTCTAGACAATGAAATTTTGAATAAATTGAGTGGAAATAGTGATGTACAAGTGATTCAAATTTCCAGTCCTAATTTGCTGTGAAGATAGGGTTTGTGACTAATAGTCAAATCACTTTCAAGTCAGCCATCCCATCCAATGTATGTAAGATGCACTAGTGGCTTTGTGACCAATATTGTTACATATATAACACTTTGTTTGATCAAGAAATGGAGGGAATGATCTGTATTTTCTTGAGTTCATGCCCTTCTTTATATGTAACAATATTGGTCACAAAGCCACTAAGAAATGGAGGGAATGATCTGTATTTTTTTGAGTTCATGCCCTTCTTTATATATATTTTGCATTCAACAACTTTATGTCCAAATTCATTCCACAAAAAACAATAGCCATAGAAATTATTTATATATGTCGTGAATGACTATATTTTTTGTTTGCTTGCTTGAGGGAGTCTTTTCATTTGATGCATATTTTGCCCATTAAAATTGCTTTTATTGGTATTACACTTTGCTGCACCATGTCCTCGTTCATGACAAGAAAAATGATTGATATTTTTCTCGGGAGAAAAGAATCTCCTTTGAGATCTTCCAATTTGTTGAACTCATTCTCAGGGGAGAATGATCTTGTTGCAGTGAATCCTTTCTTCATATCATTCATTTGATTTTATATTGTTGCTTGTTTCTTTTTCTTCTCTATTAATCATGGTGCTTGTGCCTTCTCCTACATGTCCTTTTAGGAAATCTTCATGATCATATTTAATGTCTACCTTTACTAAGTTATTCATGGAGACAAGTTCCTCTTCTAACTACTTACACAACCTATTCTTTGCTTCTAACTTACTTATAGCTGAATCAACCTCAACTTCTAATCTTCTACACTATAGGTCTCTCTTCTTGCATTTACTGCTCATCACCTCTTATAGTCTGTTTTCTTCTTTAATTTGTGTCTTAAAAATGGCAATTTCCTCATTGTACTCATGCTCTTCTCATCACTTATTTGCACCGATTTCTTCAGATATTTGTTTTCATTCTTCAATATGTTTATACTAGCCAATGATAAGTCAAACCTAGCTTGATTTTTCATCTGTCTTTTCTTCATGAGAGTCAGCTACATTCTAATAACAACCCTGGTGAAAATTCCATGTAAAAATATATAAATGCCATGGATGATTGGACACGTATTCCAAGCTAGATGGTGGGCAAGACATCATAGGGGGTGTTCATTTGGTTGTTTATGGCTAAGGAAATTGGAAAAGACAATGGATAAGGCATTAAAGAGGGAAAAATGTATTTTGGCACATTTATTTATGAAAATAATGGAAATTAGGAGAAAAGGAAGGTGAAAGGTCACACATTTCATGTGAGGAGGAAACTGAAGGAAAATAATGGATAATGAAGAAAATAGAAGTCTCACTAATAAAAAGGCTTTTGAGGATCAATGGGCAAGTCTTGGTCAGTTTAGCTTTGGAGCTCTCTCATTATTCTCTCTCTCTCTTTCTCATACTCTTATATACTTAGAGTTTTCTTGGAGCACAATAGGCAAAGAAGGCAATAGGAAGCAAAGATCATGTAAGGAAAGGCAAGATCAAGCAACTACAATAAGCTTCATTACATATATCAACTTCCATGTGTATTTTCCTTGCTATATTTCGCATGCATGGGATTGCAAGTGTTTTTTTTTCTACTACGAAATGGGTTTTTCCAAGTGTGATAGTATTTTCAACATAGCATTTCCATTTCTAGATAGCTTTGATAAGATGGGTTCTCTCATGCATTTTGTGGGGATGGCCGGATTGGATTTGAAGTTGAGTGGGGTGGATCTCTGAATTGCCAAACACATGGTGGTAGTGGTCCCTGAACCAAACCGAGGATGCACAAAGGCACTAGCCTAGTAACCCCTGAACTGAACTGTGGGTTATGGTAAAGCCAGATTGTGTGCCTAGGAATCCTTGCCGGTGAATGGACGGATAAACGATAAAGCTAAGAGGTGGATTTTGTGTCTCTCGGGCCTAGTGATTCCAGGAAGGAATGCACGATAAAGCATAGAGAGTATGTCTTGGTTTAGGGCCTAGTGATCCCTGGATCAAACTTCAGATGCATGGTAAAGCCTAAGAGACTAGGAGGCACTAAAATTCCTCACATGTAGGTGGAGAACTCTAGTGGCATCCACATTGATTGGTGTTTTTGATGTGTTCTGTGAGTCCCACATTCATGCTTGGAATATGGAAAGAGGGTGATTGGCTGAAGAGAGATTTGGCTCAACTAATCTATGGTCGGGTAGAACATGGTAGTCCCATCATTTGTTGGTTCATTACATTATTAATGAAAAATTCATTTCCTTGATTTTCATGTGCAAATGTACTGATGTATATATGAATTTTGATGACTAATATGCTTATTGTAAATATGTTCCTATTATGTTGTTTATATGAAAATGCATAAAACTATTGGTTACTATCATTCTTTACTATAGTTGTATGCATTTCTATTGCTGTTTTATATTAGGTAAGCTGATGATTAGGTTATATGTTGTTGATGAGAATGATATATAGATTATTATTGTTATATTATATTAACTTGATGACTAGGGTTGCTTCATTGAGATTTTAATGTTGTAATTTGGATTCATAATATGTGTGATGGTTATTTTCATTGCATTGAAGATCTTGATGTTATATGTATTGTGCTAATCTGGTTTGGCCTATGCAGATGATTATGGTTGAAATATTTAGGTATGAGCTGATGTATTTGCAATATGGTGTCGTAATAATCTAGATTGATCATACATATGTGATTGTTATGCATGAACGACAAATAATTATGAGCTTATGACCTGAAAATGTTAGTTTGTTACTATTAGGGATATCATGATTTATGTTTGAGTTGATATGTTGTGAAGTTGTATCATGCTAACCTAGCTTTACTATGTAGACAAGATAGCGTCCCCTAATATATATTAAGATATGAATTTTCTTATGTCATATATTTGGTGCTTGGTTGTTTGATTATGATGTGTATTTGGTGATTGAGTGTTGGTGCCTAGTTGATTTATTTAACATGGTACATTTTAAAGTGGTTGAATGATTGTCAAATTTCTTCATATGAGTATGCATTCAAATAATTTTGTTTTAAGATGAATTTAATAACATGTATGTGTTGAGACAATTGTTATGTACTTGAATGTAGTTGATAGTTGTAGCATTATGTCTAATGATTATGGATTATGACATGATTGTTTAAAAAATTTGGTTTCAAATTGATAAATATGATTGTATTGATATTTGGAACATGTGATTGACATGTGTGAGCATGATGCAGGGAGTTGCATGTCAAGAGAGGTTGTCATGAAATCTTGAAGAAGGCTCGGGTTGAGATTTCCATGGGAACCATGGGGATTGAGTCATGGTGTTTGTTGTTATCTTGTGGTTTTGGCCTTTTATGAATTGTTGAGCTTGATTTGCGGTTTTTTTTATGTCTATTTTATGGCCATACCACTTTGTTTGTGGTGTCATGCTGTTATTGGTTTTTATGGTCTTCTTCTTGTTTGTTTCTTGTCTTTCCTTTTACGTTTTGAGTCTTGGGAATTGGTTGGGAAAGAGGAAATTTGATGGAAATCAGGAGAGATGTGTGGTACCCAACCGATGATATAAGACCCAGATGAAGCTATGTGCATGAGTAAGCGCAATGGAAGGTAAGGCTATGACAATTGGTTTAAATGGTTGGGTCCATTGTGGTAAATGGAAATTAGCAGTGTAGACACAAGAATGTAACCAAAAACGTAAAGTAAATGGATCAGAGGTTTCATATGATTTGGATTTGTTGGGAGTTTTTGCTTTCAATGGCTATGCATAAATAAAGAACTTATCTTATCTAGTAATTATGTTATGATCATGATTTTGTGATGTTTATATATGTATATAGAATATATATGTATGAATGTCATTATCTAACATGACCATGATTGTCTTATGCTAATGATTATATATGAATGTATGTATGTATTGATGTCATTTTTTTACAAGGCATATAGGGATCATTATGTGGAATAATGATTGCTTATGCAGGCAAATGACATGAAGACGTTCTTGGTCTTTTATGAGGAATCAATTGGGAAGAGTAGTCACAATAAATATATAAGGCTAGTATCATGTGGATATGAATTGATATTGTATACTTGTATTATGCTTATGTTTATGTTATGATAGGTAATGTTGAAGGATACATCACTGAAGTGAAAGCAGTGTGGTTTGTGACATGCTAGGGTAAGCATGGATAAGACATGGGAAGCAAGGTTTCTTGGTAAGGACAATATGGTTTTGGATGTGTGGTACTACTATTGTACATACACTGCATATGTTGTACATGTTTCATATATGATGTGTGAACATGCAGTGTTGTGTATACATAGCAAGTATAGATGTTATTTATGCAATGTTAGGTACAAGATGGTACAAATAGGGTTGTGTGAATATTTCATATGAGGCGTTGTATACATATTGTACTAAATTCATTAGGTATATGTGGCGTGTGTGAATATGGTGCTATGTACATCTTGGATATGCAGTGTTGTGTACATATGATGCTATGTACGTGTTGGATATGTAGTGCTATGTATAAGTGGTGTTGCGTGCATGTGGTACATTGGTACTATGTAAATATGGTGTGGTGTTCATGATTGTACAAGTGGTGTCATGTGTGTGTGGTATTGTGTACACATTGTATATGTGGCGCTGTGTGTATGTGGTGCTATATGCATGTAGTGCATATGGCATTGTGTACATGTGGTGTTGCGTACATGTGGTGCGTGTGGTACTCTGTACATGTGGTATTGTGTATGCATTGTATAATGGTGTAGTGTACATGTGGCATTGTGTACACGTTGTGCAGGTGGTGCCATGTACATGTGATGCTATGCACACGTTTTGCAGGTGGTGCAGTGTACCGGTGGTACTATGTACATGTTGTACATATGGTATTGGTGTACGTGTGGTACTGTATGTATGTCCTCGATGATGTGTTATGGTCATGTGGTATTATGCATGTTCATCATGTATACATGGTATTGTGGTGTGCGTACTCTATGTGTTGTACTCTATGTAGTTACATGTATTAGGCGGTATTGCACATCAGGTATAGATGATGAACTATTTTGTACACTAGTTATAGGTGTATGAGTTGTACGTTAGGTGTAGGTGCATGTATTGCATGGTGTTTTGTGTCAAGTGTGGCTATATGTGTGTGATGCACACTATGTGTGTGTGAAAATGGTTGAGGAGAAGGCACTGGGTGTTTTTCGAGTGTAGAAATCGAGCCAGAGTGCGTATGGAATAAAGACGAAGGTAGAAGCTAGGGATTGATAGGAGGATAAGTATCAACATTTATTTCAGTTTTATTATGCATGTGATTTATGACTATGGTATATGATGATTATATCTAATCTATGATTTTGGTTTATTTATGACTTTTTTCTATGATGTTTGTGTTTGAGATAACCTGATGTGATATCTTTATTTGGTCAAGTATGCTAGTTTGACTTGTTGTTATTGGAAGCGAACAAGATTGCAAATGTACCTTATTGACAAGCTACCAATGCAGTATAATGTGAATTTATTTCAATTTATTTTAAATCTAATAGAAGTTATGTGCTTGGTACAGGAATACATGAAATGCTCTTTTAGGTGGTTGAAGTTGACTGCAAGAATTAGTAGCAGAAACAAAGGAATTGAAACATGCAACAATATGTTGGTAAAGCACTTTAGAAGCAAGGCCATTTTAGGACACTGGTACCCAATAGTGTCCATAGATGTCCATGAGCATGCTATGACTAGTATGATGTGTTAAGGCAAGTATATGCCTTGGTTTTTGTATCTTTCGATGTGAGGAAGCCTTTCCAAGGGATGGATTGACTGGGATGGGGGTGCTAGCAGAAGTTGGAAGGTGAGTGACTGCACAAAAGTGATTGATTGGATTGCTTGAGGGACTATGTAGTAGAGAAGGGAAGTCCGGGGATGGATTTTTGTTGGTCATTAGGATTACCAGATGGAATCAAATGCACATTTGGAGTGCACCATGGAACAACGAGCTGGTAATTGTTCACTGAGAGGACAAGTGGTGCAGGATTATAGCACTAGTCATTGGATGTAGATTTGACTTGGCAGTGGCTTTTGGACTTCTTGGGAAGGAGGTGGATCATTGTATTAATTTGAGGGTGGAGGTGTGAGCCTCTTGATTCCCTTGTTTTGGATGTAAAAATCATATTAATTTATTTACTGGTTATGTGCCTATGTGTAGATGTATATGTGGTTATTGTAAATACCATAATGAGCTGTTTTATAAATCTCCATGGGCAGTATGTTTTTTTTAGCAATCATGTTGGTTATAGGTGTCATTGAACATCGAGGGCGATGTTCCACCAAGGGGAGGATTCTATAATAGCCCTCGTGAAAATTGCATGTAAAAATATATAAATACCACGGATGATGGGACATGTATTCCAATTTAGATGGCGGAGAAGACATCCTAAGGGGTGTTCATTTGGTTATATATGGCTAAGGAAATTGGCAAAGGCAGTGACGGAGGTATTGAAGAGGCAAAAAAGTACTTTAGCACATTTATTTATGAAAAAAATGAAATTAGGAGAAAAGGAAGGTGAAAGGTCACATGTTGCATGTGAGGAGGAAATTGAAGGAAAATAATGGAAAATGAAGAAAATAGAGGCCTCATTAATAAAATGGCTTATAAGGATCAGTGGGAAATACTTGGTCAGTTTAGCTCTGGATCTCTCATTATTATCTCTCTCTCTCACCCTCTTGTATACTTAGAGTTTTCTTCGAGAAAGAAAGGAAAGGAGGCAAGAGGAACCAAAGATCAAGTAGTGAAAGGCAGGATCAAGTAACTAGAATAGGCTTCATTGCAGATATAAACTTGCATGTGTATTTTCCTTTCTATATTTGGCATGCATGGGATTGCAAGGGTTTCTTTTCTACCACAGAATGGGTTTTTTTAGGTGTGATGGTATTTTCAACCTAGCCTTGCCATTTCAAGATATATTTGATGATATGGGTTCTCTCATGCATTTTCTGGGGATGGCCAGATTGGATTTGAAGTTGAGTGGGGTGGATCTCTGAATTGACAAACACATGGTGGTAGTGTTCCCTCAACTAGACTGAGGATGCATGAAGCCACTGGCCTAGTAACCTATGAACCAAACTGTGGGTTGCGGTAAAGCCAGATTGTGTTCCTTGGTGGGCATTGGAGTCCTTGCCGGTGAATGACGGGATCTACGGAAAAGCCAAGAGGTGGACCTTCTCCGTTGGGCGTAGTGATTGCAAGATGGAATGCACGATAAAGCATGGAGGGTATGTCTCGATGTAGGGCTTAGTGATCCATGGATTAGATTGTGGATACATGATAAAGCTTTAGAGACTATGAGGCACTCAAATTCCTAACAGTGTAGGCAGATAACTCCAGCGGCATCCACATTGATTGGTGTTTTTGATGTGCTTTTTTAGTCCCACATTCATGCTTGGAATATGCCATGGGGGTGATTGGCTAGAGAAAGACTTGGCTCATCCAATCTATGGTCGGGTGGAATGTGGTAGTCCCATCATCTATTCGTTCATTGCATTTTTAATGAAAAATTCACTCCCTTGATTTTGATGTGCAAATGTATTGATGTATATATGGATTTTGATGACTGATATTCTTATTGTAAATTTGTTCCTATTATGTTGTTTATATGCAAATTTACCTCGGAGGGTGTTGCACATTCACATAGGTAAAGGTTTTATTTAACTGAACACTTTCCTTTTGACAAGGGTTTTTCTCCTTCCTCTTTCTCTTTCCTTTCTCTACATTGTTGCTTCTAGTCTCTTCATGAATGAGCTTCAGTCTATCCCAGATTTCTTTTAGATAATTTAAATCAATTATTGTATCAATATCCATATTATGAATGTTCTTATACATAACACATTTTTCCTTAACATTCCAACGTTGTTCTTGCAAAGAGAGAGAGTCTTTGCAGCAACCATCACATACAAGATTCCGTACACCAAGTCCATAAGCTTTTAGTTTAGTTTTAACCTTATCTCTCCATTCATGAAATCTTTTTTCACTCAGAATAGGTACACTTTGATAGTCCATGACTTAATCAGACCTACCTTCAAGCTGTTAGGCTTATATAGAAGGAACCCACTCTAATACCAATTGATGAAAAATTGAATAAACTGAGGGGGGGGGGGATCAATTTAGTATATCCATGGACATTAAAATTATTTTCATATATCATTAGCTGAAACATTACATGATCAATACATATGTTTTAATGGAAATAATAATTCCTTGATAATAGTTCTTGGAGATGAAGAGGAAAATACATACCGAAAATTTCAAAGCATTCCAATTGAATCAATTAAAGGAGGAAATCATCTCGAGTATATATTCGTAATCTGCCCAGCAACGAATAACACCATTTTTATGGGTATTGAACACATTCGGTCTGTGCATCCAATGTTTGCTCTATTTGATATTACTTTTGAGCGCCCTATTAACTACATCAAGACAGCAGATGACCAAGTTACCAAGTTTAGACGACCAAGTTACCAGGGCTTTGACTTCTGATCGCGCTGTTTATGATATGGATTGTGATGATGAAGAATGGCTTCGCTAATTCAATAATAATATTGCAGATTGTGATGGCAACGAAACTAATAAAATTACCCAAGATGTTCTTGAAGGAGTTCTGGATCATGTATTAATGTCAAAACTTCCACTTCTGTCAATCCAGAAAAAACTTCAAGCGCATCATTTATAGTCAAACAGTCATATTTCCTCAGGAAAGCAACATTCTCTAGTCTATCTAGAACTCTCTCAAGAACATTGGTGAAGTCATTCTTCATCATCATAATCCATATCATAAATAGCGCGATTAGAAGTCCAAGCCCTAGTAACGTGATCGTTTACTCTCTTGATGTAGTTCATAGAGTGCTTAAAAGGAATATCAATAGTACATAGAGTGCTTAAAAGGAATATCAATAGTACTAGTCAAATTATTATCATCTACTTCAAGTACCATTGGTACTGGAAAATTTCAATTGTAACATTCTTGGAGCTTTTTCTTGGACAAAGACCATCCTTTTTCCCAGTAAATTCCAATCTCCAATCTTGTTTAGTAGTTGGCCACCAAATAATTCTAAGGTTATCAAATGTTTGTTACCTTGCTATTCATCACATTTTTACTTGCTTCTTGCCCGCATCCCACTGTTGTGGTTTATAGGTAAATACCGTCAGGTCTGTTGGAAATGCAGAGGGGACGAAACATGAATAGTTCACACATAAAATAGGAGTTGCTGCTATTATATTGATCACACAAAACATGTTGCAAAGGCAGAGGGGACAAAGCATGAATAATTCACACATAAAACAGGAGTTACTTCTATTATATTGATCACACAAAACATGATGCTTACAATGAACGGATGAAGGGTATTTAACCTTTTCTAACTAGCTACTTGCCTAAAATATGTTGACATGCAACCACGTGCAATCACACACTCAAAGTAGTCTATCACTTAACTTGACATGACTCAACACTCAAACAATCAACCACTCAATCACTTAGCTAACTGACTCTCTATGTTTACCCAACTCCTCATGCATGAGTAATTATCTTATTTTAAGAATGCCACCTATCTTCACAACGATAACCCATTAATTTTGCTTTGTTGTTCTAGGGACACTTAGCCGCACTCTCTATGACTAGAGTTACCTCCATGAAGCAACGTACATATCAGAAACAATTGAGAATATAATTCTACTACGCCAGACATCTTTGACTTGTCCTGACGATGAACCACACTAGTTGGTTCGAAACGCGTCGACAAATGATGAATTATGTGATTTTGCCGAAAATTCTCTAAACAAATCTTTGACTTGTTTTCTCCAGAACATCCAACAGTTCTTGAGGGTAGATTTCTTGCAAAGAAAAGAATCTTGTGGGTGGATTTCTCAAAGAGAGAAAAAATTGGATGCAAAAAACGAACTGACCTCTATAGAAATATATACCTGATATTTGTTTAATACCCATAAAAATGGTATTATTCATTGTTGGGGATTTTTCTGGTAAAATTCAAAAAACAAACAAACAAACTGCACACGGAGACAATGCTCTGTTTTTCTCGAGGATCTTTTGCACAGGGAAGCTTGAAAAATTTCTAAGAACAGAGTATTACACACCCATAAAAGCCTTTATATTCATTAATAAAATACTGATACAAAATTCATGCTCTTTCACTCTAAGGGATTCACCAAAAGAAATTCAACAACAAAAGTTACTCTGTCTCCTCCTGAGATTTTACACTGTGTGAAAATCTCATTTACATTTACTGCTGTAAAACAAACTTTTACATATAGTCTGTAAAAATAAAAATCACATTATGCACTTTTCATATTACAAAAACTTCATCTTCCTTTTTCTTTGCCTTCACCCTCTCACTGTTGTGCAGACTTTAGTTCAGTTCATTTCATAAGTCCATTCATACATTCACACTGTTGTGTGTGTTTTACTTTAGTTAATTTCATAAGTCCATTCTTACATTCACAGTGTTGTGTGTGTTTTTCACCTGCACACTGCTTCCCCTGTTTTTCTATATTCACTTCTTCACACTGCTGTGTGTTTCATTCCCAAAATACAATTGACAAAAAAGACATTACAATGTGTTTTACTTGTTCAGTAAAACAAAAACTTACACCTGTGAATTTAAAAAAATATAATTAAAAACTATATGCTATGCCCATACCTATTTTAAATTCATTCGTAAGAATAAAAAAATTAAAATTTAAAGTTCTTTTACTTATCACAATAACTTAGCATTAAATACTTTTACCGCGGTCAAACAAAAAACTTCTTCGGCATGTCAAATTCATTTGTTGGCAGCTCGATTGCAATCAACGGTGGATAATAATGAACTCAATGGGATGGCTCAAAACAATATCAGGAGACCCTTTGTTACCGAACTTTA
>APFE031692784.1:0-11238 GCA_000404065.3 Pinus taeda
AATTAACTATTGTACATAAATGCTTCTCAAAATTTATCTCTCGAGAGTGGACCTCCAAGTTGTAATCAAGGACTTGGCAATATGAAAATTATATTGGTTTATAATTTGCAAGATTAAATGATTTGATATATTAATAAAATAATGTTAGAGAGACTTGGAAAAACTATTGCTAATATAAAACATCAACCGATAATTAATACCAACACAACAGAAAAGTCATTAGTAAATACAACAATACTTAGGAACATTGTCGTAATAAAGGCGTTATAATCTTAACGTGGCACTTTAAGAGGCGATTGTTGTAAACTCGGAGAAAATGTGTTCGAAGAACGTCTTAACCATCTCCCGTCTTAAAATAGGCAATGGACCGGCCTAACATTTAGAAAATAAAATGGAACGGAACTAATACATTAAAGTTTGGGAACTAAGTATCGTAGTCGAGGCGCTGAAGTCCTACAGCCTCACCGGCAAAAATGATCGTCCCACTCACAAAATCACCGACGATGACAATCATGATCGCGACGTCGATCTTGATCGTGCGCAAAGGATGACCTACTCCTCTCTCTGTCAAATTGCAACTTTAGCGAAGGCGAATCTCTGTCATTTTCGTCAAACTTATACCCTTGTAAAGCTTCCATGGCAATCGCAGCACACTTAGGGTTATCAAATTCCACAAAACACAAAACAACGACAGCAGTCGCCGCTTCTCCTTCTCCACCTCCATGAGAGTTTTTGGATTCCTTTGGCTTTTTAACAACCCTAACTTCTTTGAAACCGCGGAATGGTCGAAATATATGCTCCGCTTCTCGACTAGTGCAATCACTTGGAACACCCATCACAAACAGTGTGTTGGATGCATCTTCTGGTAGATATTGAACATCATCCACAGGCACCCTCCCCCTAATTACAGGGTCGACTCTATGGCTATCAGACCTGAAATTCAAACCCTCATCTACAGTTAACCGATTTGAAGAAGGCAGCGCCCCACTCTGTGAAACAAAACGATGATGATCAGACCTGAAATTCAAACCCTCATCTAATGTTAACCGATTTGAAGAAGGCAGCGCCCCACTCTGTGAAACAAAACGAGGAGCAGGAGCACGAACATGATCATCCAATAACCGAACACCTACTCTGTCACCACCTCTCTCAGCAAGCCTGAGGTCTTCTCTACGATTAATATAAGCACCAGACAACGAAGGATCACGACTATAGTCATATTCATAATCATTGCGAGGCCGCTTGGCTAGTACGGACCTCTCCCAGTCCCTTTCTCTCTCAGCCCCTGTTGGTCGGTATCTTGTGTCCTCCATGTTTCTCTTTCTTATTGCCCTACGAGAAGCAAAGACCCGTTGCAATCAAATAGGGTAAAATATAGAAGCCCAAAACTAGCTCGAAAGGAACCCTTGTATTGCCGAAGCTCTTATGCTCCTCTAGAGTTTAAGTTGTCGATGTATTTATATAGGAACTATGGAGCGCGAAAATAGATCTATTTTGCCGTGCCCATGTGTTTATGGTCGGCCCATTTTAATCGTTATATTGTCACACGGTCACCAGACAAACATGATCGTATATCAATTTGTCTTCGTTTAAATTTCAAAAATATTGTAATATCGGAGTTATAATTTATCCTCCTATCACTAGCATGCTTTTAATTTCACGGGATACATTTAAACCTTTTTTGGATAAGTTTCAAGAAGTGGACACCTCACTGCATGGAGTCTTTGCTCTTATTAGTCCTTCCCCTCTAGCATGGTATCATAGTAATCTAATGTCTTCGCTTCTACTGAGAATAAGCTAATGTTTTTAGCCTATGCATAGCACTAACCATATTGCAGCTTATTGATGTGAGATGACCAATCAAATTTTTTATCGTTTTATTTGGCCTCTTTGGTTCTTGAAGTGGAAGTTATAACCATGGTTTTATTTGTCCTCTTCCTGAAGTAGATGCTATAACCATATAACTATGTACAATATTAGATCAATATTGGATATGTTTTATTTATATGTCTTAACTGCAAACTAATGTTAATTAATGTTAATATTAATTAGTAAATATTAAATGCTACGCCATTGTTGAAAACACTAACTGTAGAACTAGTATAAGAGGGCCGATGGTTGAAGAGGGCAGATGGTTATGTGCATGAGTGTCTACAAAGCAAGAATAGTGTCTACAAAACAAGAATAATAAGCAGCCAGCTGGTAGATCTTCTGTTTTCATATGGACTAATATGTATTCCTTCAACTTCGTTGCTTTCTTCGCTACTGACCCAATTGCTTTCATTCGATCAACTAATGGTGGTACTCAATATGGATCTGTCAATGAGTTGATAACTCTCTGTATATAGAGATTGCTTGTGTCCATAGCTGAGATTGTGTTTTACTACACTGCTGGGTTCAATTGTTCATGACGCTAGTCTGTGAGAAGAGGCACAATGAACACTAAAAAGATTATTAGATTGTTTTCATCATTTTGATTAAAACTAATCGAAATACAGTCATGGGAATGCTTTGAGCTTGCAAAATGCCTCTTCCCGGAAATTACCACTCATCTATTGGGGTTTTGATTCATGTACATTGTTGCCAGCTTGAGTTTTCTTTTACATTGTGTGGCCCAGTGGCCCCTTTTGCTGAATTTTATTCAACACTGACGAAGTTTTGATCTATTGATATTTTGGATAGCATTCCAATATGTTGCTCCCCAACTTGGCCTCTCTTCTTTGTTTTTGCATACGGGTGGACTCACCCAACCCGTGTGACCTTGTTGGCTTAGCTCTTAAGTAGAATTTTGGCAGTATAAAATGATGGAAATTATGCTAAAGTTAGCTATACTTGGTTTTATACATGGAAGTTGGTGGAAAAGGTTGGGCATGCATTGGTTATTTAGGCAAATTATAGTTTTCTTAGAAGAAATTAACAAGTCTCTGCTTTACTTTCCCAGCCACAAAGAACTAATTTCCCAGCCACAAAGAACTAATGTGAAATCTGTAGGGAGATTGAGAACGAAAATTATTGAGAATGTTAGTGACTTAGCAGTAATGATACCTTGCATGCAAATGAAAAGCTAGAAAGAGGCAAAGTTCGAGTTGAATATGTTGTTTGAACACTTATCTTACTATCTTCGAAATTCTCGATTGCAATGATATTTGATAAGGGGTTTCTTGTAGCTGATGGTTGACTTGAATTATCATAGAAAACTCAATAAGATTGAAATAAATGATGCTTCTGATTTTACGTTGGGCATGCAACTTATAAAAGGATTAAGCACAAACTTAGACTAAGTTGCTTCAGCATGTGCAATAATTCTTTTCATTTCTGGAAAGCACAATTGCTTGTGCCCTCTCTCATATGCAAAACAGGATACTATTTGAAAATTGTAGCAATAACTTGGTTTTAGCACGATAGTTGAGGTTGGAATCTTCTACATTATTATAGTAGATATCTGTTTGAACACATCAGATCAAACTCGAGTAAGGACTCTTTGGTGATTACACTAAAAAGGCAAGCAGCAAATATGTGTGTGAAGTGAAACTGTCTTTCTCAATTTTGTTTGGTCCTCTGATTTCAGATCTCTGCTTGAAGGCATCAGCTCAAACTAGAGTAAGGAAGACTCTTTGGTGATTACACTCAAAAAGAAAGCAGCAAATATCTGTGTCAAGTGAAACTGTCTTTCTCAATTTTGTTTTGTCCTTCCTTCAAGCCTTGGTTGAGAAAAAATGGAGTAAACAGTTTAATAAACTAGGGTTTGATATACTCATCCAGGATGAGTATGTTGAAGAGAAACAGGGTTTCAATATGGTCTATTGATTAGGATAAAAAAATAGCCACATGTACATAAATAAGTACAATGTGAACACCCTATGTATATCATGTGTTCATTGAATCTTTTGATTAGGAAGATACACACTAAATGTACATAAATCAGTACATCTTAAGCATACTAACCTATGAGCTCTATACAGATTTAATGAAGGAGAATCCTAGTGAAGAGGGGATAGTTGGGAGATGTTTTTTTTATTTTCATTTTATTTTGACAGATATAGAGGAAAAAGCTTCAAATTTCTATTTCATTTAGTTTAATTTTGTGTCATTTTAAATTAAGGCTGGCCATTGTTAGTTTTTAAATTGGACAAAATAGGATTAGTTAGGAACTTGTTTGAAGAAATTGTATAGTAACTGAAAAGTAACTCAGGAACAGTTCCTCAATCTGTAAAGGAACTATTGATAATGTATTCAAAAGGGAAAACCAAAGATGATGGCAGGAAGGGCTGCAATCCAGGGAGGAGAGAGGGCCTAGAAGTTGTAACCCAAAATTATTTGAACTTCTATGATAGCTAAGAATTCAGAATCTATTATTTAATAAAGTAGATTAAATTTCATTAAGTTCTATGTACATAGATGTTTAAGGCATCAAAATGAAAGCAAGACAATGAAACCATTTCTTTTCAAAGATTCGAACAAGCATAGATAAGCATACTGTAACAAGCAGCTTTTCAAGACCCAGAATCAAACAGAGTTACACGCACATAGATTTCATTTCTGAACAAAAAAAACCCATGGTACTATTACATTCTTCATTGTAAAAAAAAAAAAAATCTTGTACATGGCATTTTTTTTTTAGTTCCATAAAAATTCACTGTACAAAATCATGAAGGGTTCCAAACTCATGAAACCAAAACACATTACAGTCCACAGGCTATGCCTAAATATTCTAGCAAGGGCATGAACACCTCAAAGATCACATACATATACAAACTACCCAAAACGTCAGGGGTCTAGCCGAGTCACAACAAGAGCAAGAAAAAATTGCTGCAAAAATAGACACACAACAAAGCATGCAAGAAAACACTATAGCTACGAAAAGACCCTACCGGGGTTTCCCTAAGCCCACGAATACTCCCTAGGATGAAGCTGTGGAGTATTGCTTCCCTAGAAGAGCCTACACACCACCACAGAGCAGGGTAGCAGTCAGTATTGAGCCATGAAAATCAAAAAGATAATAGTGAATAGCTAACTGGAAGGAGAACGAGGACCATACCTTGAGAAGAACTGTTTCGAGATAAAGGATGAGCCAAGACCCACAACAGAGGGTTTCCACCAGTGAATGAGCCATGAGCACGTTATGCCTACTCACAAAGGAGCCAAAGCATTAATACCTTTTAAAACAGGGAGTGAAATTGAAACCAGAAGGAGGAGCTTACCTAAAATTGAGGGTGTCGATTCGTCCTGTGAAGGAGCCAAGGAGGAACCTGAGATTTGCAGAGCCGAACCATAACGAGACCCCACATCAACAAACGCATCACCACAAAACAAACAAAAATGAACTCGAAGAAAATAACAGAGACAAACAGACTTGCGAGAGGAAGAGGACCTGAAACCCTCCAAACACTAGAGCAATGAGTCGCTACATAGAATGAGCAGAGGCATAGCAATGACAGACCATGGAGAACGAGCAAAGGCATAGCACCAATAAACCACAAAGAACCAACAAAGCACATTAAACCGCCATACGGAGCAAAAAGGGCAGAATACTTACCATCCATCGTGAATACTAGGCGAGAACACAGAGCACCCGATAGAGCAAAATCATCGCACAGGAGAAATGACCTCCAAAACCCCTCGGTGAAAGTGATAACCCTTAGTCGCAAGCCCGAGGTCAGTACAGAGGGCGGGAAGCAAACAATAAACTGGAAAAAAGACACACACCAAAAACCTTGCCACCAAACTTAACTTGGAACTGAAGAAATAAACGATCAATAGCCACTCGTCCCTCCTTGGGATCGCCACCAATTTTTGGTATCATAATATGTTGTCCTTTTCTCTCAGTAAAAATGGAGGTAGGAAGAAGGGGTCAAGGAAGAGGCATCACAAGAGTAGAAAATGAAGGGCTATGAGAAGAAATTAGGAATTTAACTGCACGTTTGGCAATAGTGGAAGCAAGAAGGCGTAGAGATCCGGAAGGTGGGGATGACAGTGAGGAGGAAAACATAACCACGATGGATGGGTCAGATGACGAAGGACTGGAAATTAAACTATTGAGGTTAGTTTTGTTGGCTAGCAGCAAGCCAAGACCAGAGCTCTCTAATTATGATGGCAGTTTGTCCACAGAGGCATTGTTAAACTCGATAAGTGAGCTAGATAAATATTTTGAGTATGAAGAAATCATCGAAGACAAGAGGATCAGGTTTGATGTCACCAAATTGAAGGGACATGCAGCTCTATGGTGGGACAGTGTATAGGCAGAAAGGAGGAGATTAGACAAACCATTGATTAAAAAATGGGACAGGATGGTTGCCAGAATGAAGAGCAAGTTCCTGCCTAAATATTATCAAATTCCTCTTTATAGACAAGTACAGAACATGAAGCAGAGAATGATGATTATGAAGGAATATACTATAGAATTTTATAAAGTTAACCTGAAAGGTGGTTATGTTGAAGATACGCCTGAGAAAATAGCGAGGTTTGTGAATGGTCTCATAGACGAAATTAGTATTCTTTCCCCTAAGGCCATAGAGGAATCTTATCAGAATCCTTTGAGGCAGAGGAAAATATTGCTAGGAAATAAAATGCTAAAAGAGGATGTGGTTCTCGTAGAGGTCAGAGATAGACCTTTGGCAAAGGTAGGACTGCCAACAGTAGTGAAGAGGGCAGTAGTTCAAAGACTTTGAGACAAAGTGAAAGGGAAGGTAACACCAAAGGAGGAAGGTCATATGAGTGAGGAAGAGGTAATGGCAGAGGCAAAAGAAATGCCTATCAGTGTTACAAGTGTCATAAGTGGGGACACAGGCCCTTTGAATGTCTTGAAAATGAACAAACGAGGCAGAGGGGAGCATATGTCACTTAGCTCTATGAAGCGGAGGCACCACCACAGGAGGTGGAAAATATGCCAAAGACTGGGGAAGCCTTGGTGTTGAATAAGGTATTATTAAAACTAGCTAAAGAAGTAGCTGATCAAACACAGAGGAAAGCATTGTTCCGAACTGTATGCAAGTCACATGGGAAATGTTGCAAATTAATTATAGACAATGGAAGTATTGATAATCTAGTAGCTACTAAAATGGTAGGAAAATTGTGTTTGAAGAAGTGGAAGCACCCAACTCCATATAGGGTGTCATGGTTACATAAAGGCCACCAACTATTGGTCGATGAGCAGTGTGAAGTAGAGTTTCATATTGGTGAGTACAAAGACAAGGTGACTTGCAATATCATTCCTATGGATGTGTTCCATATTCTATTGGGCAGATCATGGTAGTATGATAGGAAGCTCGTCCATGACGGGGAAACACATTGTTACAAGTTTGTTAAAGATGGGATAAAGCATACCCTAGTGCCCATGAAGGAAGAGGATGTTGCAGAAACCAGTGGGACAAAAGCACTACTGTTAGGTGAAAAAGAGTTTTTGCAGTAGATGGAGGATGATGAGGTGAAGTATGCAGTTGTGTGAAGGCCAAAACTAGTATTGATCCATATCGAAGTCACTAACTTACCTAAAGAAATATAGGACATGCTGCAAGAGTTTAGTCATGTTGTGGTGGACAATCTACCAGACAAATTACCACCGATGTAGAGCATTCGTCACCATATTCATTTTATTCCAGGAGCTAGTTTTCCAAACAACGCTGCCTACTGTATGATTCCTAAGGATAATGAAGAAATCTAGAATCAGGTGCATGAGTTGTTGGATAAAGGACTAATTCGGGAGAGTTTAAGCCCTTGTGCAGTTCCAACTGTTTTAGCTCCCAAGAAAGGAGGTGAGTGGCGAATGTCCACAGATTCCCGGGCCATTAACAAGATCACTATCAAGTACAGGTTCCCTTTACCTCAGATGGATGATATGATGGATTGTTTTAGTGGAGCAGTGTACTTTTCAAAGATAGACCTAAAAAGAGGCTACCAACAAATTAGAATTCGAGAAGGTGATGAGTGGAAGACAACTTTCAAGACTAATGAAGGATTGTACTAATGGTTGGTTATGCCATTCGGATTGAGTAACGCCCCTAGCACATTCATGCACTTGATGAACGAGATGTCGAAGGAATTCGTTGGAAAATTTGTGATTGTATATCTGGATGATATACTTATATTCAACAAGACAAGGGAAGAACATTTTCAACATGTGAGGTATGTATTGGAAAAATTATAGCAGAATAAATTATTGATAAATTTGAAGAAATGTTCTTTTTTCAAGAAAGAATTAATTTATTTGGGTTTTGTGATTTATGAGAATGAACTAAAAATGGATCCGGAAAATGTTGCAGCCACAGCTAGCTAGCCACCCCCAAAATTTTGTTTGAGGTACGAAGCTTCCATGGATTGGCGAGTTTTTATCGGAAATTTATTAAAAATTTCAGTGGGATTTGTGCACCCATGTTGTACACCATTAAGAAGACAAATCATCTTTTCCATTGGATAGAAATGGCAAAGAAGAGTTTTCAGCTGCTCAAAAGGAAAATTACTAAAAAACCAATTTTGAGGTTACCAGACTCTAACAAACTTTTTCAAGTTCGTTGTGATGCCAGTGGGAGAGCCATTGGTGCAGTGCTCAGTCAAGAGGACAAGCCAGTAGCCTATTTCAGTGAGAAACTAAATGAAAGTATGCAGAAGTACATGTCTTATGACAAGGAATTTTATGCAATAGTTTAAGTGCTGAAGCATTGGAGACATTAGCTGTTGGCCAATGAATTTGTCATTTTTTCAGACAATTTTATGTTGCAGTATATTATGCAACAGCATAAAATGAACCATAAACATGCGAAGTGGGTGGAATACTTGCAGAGTTTTACATTTGTGTTGAAACACATAAGTGTTCCACCCAACAAAGTGGCATATGTGTTAAGAAGGAGGAATTTGATCCTACAACAAAATACGATACAAGTATTAGGATTTGAACATCTTAAGGACTTGTATGAGGTAGATGCAGATTTTAAGGAAGCTTATGAAGCTTGCCAAAATCCGTTGTTGAGAGATAACAGTTCATAGTTCGACTATAATATGCAGGAAGGGTTACTGTTCAAAGGAGGGTAGTTGTGTATTCCGAAATGTTCTATGAGAGAGAACTTAATCCAGGAAAAGCATAATGGAGATTTAGCCAGACATTTTGGCATAGAAAAGACCTTGGAATAGTTGAGTCACTTTTACTATTGGCTAAATATGCGCAGAGATGTACAGATGTTTGTGACTAGATGCAAAGTGTGTCAGCTTGCAAAGGGACACAGCGAGAACACTAGGTTGTATACACCCTTTCCTATTCTGAACAAACCATGGGACTCTGCCAGTTTGGACTTTGTCTTAGGTCTACTGAAGACACAATAGGGATTCGATTCCATCATGGTGGTGGTGGATCGTTTCACCAAAATGGCACATTTCATTCCATGCAGGAAAACCAGTGATGCCACACATGTAGCACATTTGTTCTTTACCGAGATAGTTAGATTACATGGCTTGCCAAAGTCTATTGTTTTGGATCGAGACATTAAGTTTACAGGACATTTTTGGTGAACCCTATGGAAAAAATTAGACACCAAACTAAACTTCAGCTTAGCTTATCACCTGCAGACCAATGGTCAAACCGAAGTAGTGAACCGAAGTCTAGGAAATTTATTGAGAAGTTTGGTTGGAGAAAATTCTTGACAATGGGATCATGTGCTTGCACAATTGGAATTTTCTTATAACGATTCGCCAAACCAAAGCACAGGCAGTAGTCCTTTCTAGATCCTATACAAAATGCACGCACGTCGAGTACATGGGTTACAGGATTTGTGATAGTTGGAGCACAGGTGTTGGGTCCCTATAATACTAGTGATTACCCCATTACTATGGTGGATGTACCCCTTATTAATATTGTTGTGCCCTTATTGCCCCCATATTGTTATTATTGTGCCCCATAGAATCCCTCTATTGTTATTTTTGTGGCTTTGTATTATTATTGTTAGGTTGGCTCGGTTATATTGTGACTCCTTAGACTCCTATATATTGAAAGGAGGTTTTGTCATTTATATCAACCAATAATTGTTCATTTATGTAATGTAAAGGAGGTTTCCCCCTCGAAGAGGTTGAATTCTAAGGTGTTGATCTATCTTTTCTATCTTTTCTTGAGCTGGTTTCATAACATTTGGTATCAGAGCCAAATTCTAGTGTTTTGCTGCTCCAAATAGGTCATCGTGGCATTTTCGCAATAACTTTTTTCTGTGATGTTTCAGAAGTAAAAAACAAAACCCCTTTGAGAAGACATCACGCTGCAGCTCGGGTCCGAATATCAGAGCTTTTTGCGCTATATTTGTGGAGATATGATCTGAGGAAGTTGGTCTTTTTGCAGACTCCTGAATTACATTCCAAACAGGCGACCTGGGGAAAATCATCACAACTTTCTCTCTGAGCATCGGATTGAAATTTCACAAGAATGTACAGAAAGATGATGGACTGTAGTTTCTTCTAGATATTTTTTAGATCCAGAGGTCCAAATAGTGACACGTGGCACTTCATACAAGTTCGCTCTTCTGAAAAGGTCTATAATCAGGTCACCGTGGGAGATTTGTCATAACTATTCATTGGAGAATCCAATTGGGGTCAGACTGGTGGCATTGGAAAGAGGACACAAAGGGCCACCATAGGGCACAATTTCACAATTGGATGTTGTGAAAGTACAGAGATACATCAGAGGCAATATCGAGCTCCTACAAAGAAAAAAAGGTGTGTAGAGTTTTTTAAATTTTTGCTTAAGATTGGTTTGAAAATTTATTTTGAAGGAATTCAAAGGGCTAGTAGAGCATTGTTATCGATAACTGATGCCCTGAGGAAAGAAAATGGAAACACCTAGTAAGGAACCTGAAAGCTCTAGCATGACTCATGAAGAAGAGGAAGAAATGCTACATGATATATCAAAATTAGAAGACCAAGTGCAAAAAATGTCAGCCTCACAAAAGCTAACAGAAGCTAAGATAAATGGCATGGAATCTAAGATAAAGGGCGTGGAAGCTAAGATGAATAATTGGAAGATAGATTTGAAGACAGACATGGACGATTTGAAGATAGATTTGAAGACAGACATGGATGATTTGAAGACAGATTTGAAGACAGACATGGACGAATTGAAGATAAATATGAATAAGTTGCTACAAGAAATGGTCACTAAGGGTGAAAGGGTAATAAAGGAAACTCATGATGAGAACAAAATAAATGTTAATCATGATTCCATAGACTCTAATGTGGGATCGAAGACCCATCATATTCCAAAAATCG
>APFE031692792.1:0-15953 GCA_000404065.3 Pinus taeda
CTACAATTCCTACTACAGAAACTAATCAATTGCATCTAGTACAGTCTCAACCACAACGACAAATTGTAATTGATCTTGCTGTTTTCGAGTCACTCAAAAAATTGTTTACTCAGCCACCTGAAAATTCAATTTTCAGTTCTGTTTGTGACCACCTCCACTGTTCAAAGACATTTTGTCAATTTTCTTCAAATCCACCTACATCGCATGGGGATTCTTCAAAAAGGATCAATATGATAAAGTTCATTCCGTCATCTGACTCATCCGAAGAAAGTTATAAACGTGTCACATTTTCAATCCCCAAGAAGAACTTCTTGTACATACAGTTTCTAGCTCTTCTTCCAGAGGTCTTGGTTATGTTGATGATTTGCCCATTCCCTCATATAGGAGAAATCCTATAGACAAAATTCCAAAGCATGTTGAGATCCCTTCGGATTCAGAAATAATAGCTTTCCTGAAAATCTTCAAAGGGATTGGCCCTTATGATCCAGAAGATTCCTGGAAAAAGAAAATGTTCAACTGGGATATGTTCACCCATGAAAAAGAACATTTGTATATACAAGAAGTCAGACTTCTGGAAAAGAAAGACAGGGCTACTTTTAATAAACAGAATGTGGATAAATGGAAAGAATGGATGAAGGCAAATAATCAATGGATATCATTCTATGAATGGTATTATCCTTCTGCAAATATAATAGAGGAATCTCTGATGAAACAATTCAGAAACCAAGCCAAGTAGAAACGAATCAAAGATTCCAAAAAATTTGTAGAAGAAAAGATGCAAGAAAATCCTGTTGTCATTCCTCCTCCTTTAAAAGCTCCTGTTTTTGAGTCAAAGATCCAAAGTATGATGGCCACGCCAAATGTTCCAAGATCTTTGATCGCAGTCAGAGAACAAGGGGAAGAATTAGTAAGACATATTTGCTCTCAGTTCCATGTAAACATGATCAGAACTGGAACCCCTAATAAGCACAAGTGGGAACTCCTTGATGGTTCAATCTTCGAGACTGATACAGAATTCCCTCCATGGAAGAATTTTGTCATTCGAGGTCAGGATGGGAAAATGTACAGAGTCCTTCCATCTCATCCTGATGACCCTTCTTTAGCAGCCAAAGACTCCATAGCTGCTACAAATTGGACAAATCTGGCCCTGTCTAGCCTTGAAAAGCATCTTAAAACCAGATTTGATTCTATTGACACTGCATGCTCTGAGTTAAAACTCATGGTTGGTAGATTTTTGCAGAAACAAGACTATAATACTGTCTGTCTGAATGACAGTGTGAAGACTTTAGCAGAAAATGACCAAACAATTGCTCAAAGCTTAGATAAGCTCACTCTGTCAACAGAAAAAAAGATCCATGATGCAGCAATCGCTCATGGAAAACTACATTATATTGGTGTTCCTCTTCTGTATGAAATTACAGCTATCAATTCAGTTGTACCTATAGTCTTTGTAATTTTTGTAATTTTAGTTATTTTCCAGTGTACAAGATGGTAGATAAATGTTTATGTTGTTTATTGATCAAGAAGAAGAGAGGTTATCACATTTGCAAACATTGGACTTCAACTAACTTATGAAAAAGTAGTTAGAACTACCAGAAACTTCAGTGCAACCAACTACAAACATTGGAGTTCAACTAAATTAGGAAAATGTGGTTAAAACTTAAAGATACAAGAAACTTTAGTGCAACCAATTACAAAGAGCTATGCAAAACTTTAGTGCAACCAATTTCATTAGTAATGGTGATTTAGGCGCGACTTACAACGCTGAATTAGTTGTTTAGGTTTTGAATTTAAACATATATATAGACATGTAAACATATATAAACAATAAATATTATGTTCAGTGCAACTCTCTTAGCACAGAACATAGAAGGAGGTGATTAACCTCAATTTAGAAAATCAAAAATATATTTCTATCTTGACTAGTGTCACAAAGAAAATAAGCATTGCTAAGATAAGAACTAATGTTCATGAGCTTCATAATAAAATTGGGTGTTGGTCAATTCCCAAAACGCAAAATGATCATTGCTAAGATAAGAACTAATTCTCATGAACTTCGTAAAAAAATTGGGTGTTGGTCAATTACCAAAACACCATGGGATGAAAGTGTCGATCACCTATGTCATATTACGAGGGTTGAAAATAAAAAACACTCTCTTAGATTGTCCATGATATATTGACATTCATTTTAATTCTCAAAGTACTTGTCATACTATCAACATTCCTTCACACTACCAACCTTCTTTACCTTTTAAGTCAATAAAACTATGGTGGTCTAGGAATACTTATCTCACTTCTTTCCTAACATAGAAATAAAATGTTAAAACATTCCTATTAGTATTTTACCCTCTTAAGATCCCTTAAACTATATTAATCTTAGTGAACATTAATCATTATTATCATCATCATTATCATACATAATTTATTTTATTTTAATGAAGAGTGAATTATATATTAAATAAATTTTAATATGAAAAATGATTTATTATAATAGTACATAATGACATCTTATTTTATTAAAGTATATTGTATATATACCCCCATTCAATAAATTAAAATTAATTATGTTTTGGAAACCATTTAAATAATATTAATTATAAAAGACAATTAAAAATAATAATAATATATTTGAATCAATTAATAATAATAATTATATGGTCAACTATTATGATAAATAATATATTTAAAATATTATAAACAAGTAATTAATAGATTGAAATTTTAATATGGAAATAATTAAAAGGGTGCATAGTTGCGCTCTAGCTCAAATATAGCAGTAATAAATGTTAAAGATAGATTAAAAACAAGCACAAAAATAAAACAACTATAAAATTATTGTATTGTTGAATGTCATCCCAAAATTAAGAATTTCGATTAAAACTAATATGGTTTATATTAACATATTATATATATATATGTATATAAAACTAGTCTTTAAATTGAAAATATGGAAAGAAAGAAAAAAATGATAATTCGTGGAAAAAAAGAAAGAAGAAGAAGAAGAATAATGAAGAAAAGAAAAGAAAAGAAGAAGAAAAAGAAGAAGAAAAAGAAGGAAATGGGGTAGCTCAAGCGGCGATGGTCATGGAATGAAATCTCACCAAACCAAAGATCTTGGGTTCGAATCTTGTACTGCCCTGTATAATTTTTTTGTTAAAGACAATCTAATAGGCAAGTCAAAGCAAAATTGAATGTGTGGTATTATAATTTATTATAATCATTTAAAATAACATCTTATATTTTAATAATGATAATCTTAAAAGTTATGGTGAAAACAAATAACTATGGTGGTCTAGGAATACTTATCTCACTTCTTTCCTAACATAGAAATAAGATGTTAAAACATTCCTATTAATATTTTGCCTTCTTAAAATCCCATAAACTATATTAATCTTAGTGAACATTAATCATTATTATCATCATCATTATCATATATAATTTATTTTATTTTAATCAATAGTGAATTATATATTAATTAAATTTTAATATGAAAAGTGATTTATTATAATAATACCAATGACGATTTTATTTTAATTGATAATAAGTATATTGATTATGCCACATTCAATAATAAATTATATATTTTTTAAACCATTAAATATAATTAATTATAAAAGACAATTAAAATTAATAAATAATATATTTGAATCAATTAGATAAGATTTAATTATAATAGTCAAACTATTATGATAAATATATATTTTAAAAAATATATAACAAGTAACTATATATTAAAATTTTATATGAGTATTAACCAGGCCATTATAGTAGAGCTTAAGCTCCAAATATAGCTTAATTAACTAAGATATAACAAAGCACAAAAATAAAACAACTAATAATTGTATTGTTGAAGGTCATCACCAAAAATTAGAAATATATGATTATTAATATTGTTTATAGATATATATATATATATATATATATATATATATATATTATTTATATAAGCTATTTTAAATTGAAAATATGGAAAGAAGGAAAAATGGATAATTCCTGGAAAAAAACAGGAAGGAAGTAAATCATCTGTATGGGGTGCTCAAGTGTGATGGCGTGGAATGAAATTCTCACTGGAACCAGAGATTCTTATGGTCGAATCCTTCTGCGGTGTATATAATTTATTATAATCATTTTAAATAACATCTAGTATTTTAATAATCATAATCTTAAAATATAATAATAATCTTAAAAGTTATGATGAAAACAAATAACTATGGTGGTCGAGGAATACTTATCTCACTTCTTTCCTAACATAGAAATCAAATGTTAAAACATTCCTATTAATATTTTACCTTCTTAAGATCCCATAAACTATATTAATCTTAGTGAACATTAACCATTATTATCATCATCATTATCATATATAATTTATTTTTTTTATCCCCAATAGTTGAATTTATATTAATTACAATTTTACATATGAAAATTGGCTTTATTATAATCAGCTACATAATTGACATTTTTATTTTATTGAGTTAAGTTAAGTCTATTGTATTTACCACATTTCAATAAAATAAAAATTATTTATATTTGGAAACCATCTAATATTAATTAATATTAATTATAAAGACAATTAAAATAATATATTTGAATCAATTAAATAATTATTAATATTATTAGTCACTTATTATAGATTAAATAATATATTTAAAATTTATAACAGTAACTAATATATTAAATTGTTTAATATGAATATAACAAGGGCCACATGGTAGACTGGGAACTATAGCTTAATTAACTTAAAAAGATAATAAAACAAAGCACAAATAAAAAAAAAACTATAAAATATATGTATGTGTTGATGTCATCACCAAAAATTAAAAATATGATTAACTTAATATTGTTTATTTAACATATATCACTTAATATATATTATATATATATAATATATTATATATAAGTTTTCTTAAAATTGAAAAAATATGGAAAGAAAAAAAAAAAATGATAAATTCGTGGAAAAAAAAAAGCCGGAAATAAATCTGCCTGTATGGGGTAGCTCAAGTGGCGATGGCCATGGAATGAAATCTCCCCAAACCAGAGATCTTGGGTTCGAATCTTGTACTACCCTCCCCCCGTAGCGGAATAATGGACATGTAAACTTGAAAATTGGAGAGTCCTACCAAGTTTACAAAAAGAAAGGGAAATAAACCTAAAAACTAGTAACTGACACAAATGGATGTTACTAAAAACCCATAATAAGACCTCAACCAATCACTTTACAAATAAATAAAATTAAATAATAATAAAAAATAACAAAAATCAAATTCCTAATGTTAAACTATGGATAAGCAGTATAATTTTTTTGTCAAAAAACAAACTAATACCGCAAAGTCAAAGGGCAAAATGATGTGTGGTTATAATAATTTATTATTATATATATATATATAATATATTTTTTGATAAATAAGAGTAAGACCTTCTATTAAGCTAGCCAAATATACATAATTTACATGAAGTTGTTGCTCTGTGAGAGTTTAACGATCAGCAGGGCAGGCAGAAATCGAACCACTCACCCAAAACCAAGAGAAGCCTAAATAGGAAAAACCGGGGAGGAACCGCCAAACAATTAGGGCAAAAGACCATCCGGTAGTGCTAACGTGCACCAAATGAACCTTGAACTCCTTGGAAGACGAGTCCACCGAACTGGGGACCACAAAAAGGCCACAAATGACCCGCCGAGGGTCCACAAGAAGTCCCACCACAAACCACACTTACAATTTTCAAACGGACTTGATGAAAATTATAAGCATAGCACTCTAAACTTTTTCGGGTCCAAAGCTCCCAACCAACTAACACAAACAAATCGCCACTGTTGATCACCCAACTTAGATCCAACGGCCTTCGTGAATATCAGGAGGACGAGAAGTGCGAGAGTTAACCGCCCAATGAGGGCGGTTTTCTCTCATCTCTCACCGCAACGTGTCGCACGAAGAGTGGAATCGGGGGCCAACCTCAAAAAACCAGAAACCATTCAGACCCTACCCGATATACCACTTATGGTTTTGAATCGGTTGTTTCGCAGAAAAGCAAACACGCTCTTTCGCCACGTGATGTCCGTCAGTCCGGTCCAACGAGCAGTTCTTGAGCCATTCTAGTCCACCTAGATTCTGTGTCAAACACCAACTAAGCAAAATGAAAATGGATGACCAAACCTGTGGTACTATCCGAGTCAGTCCTTTCAGCATTCAAACAAAAGTACTCCGAGCTTTGGAAAACAACCAAACCAAAAATGGTCAGACGGTTTAGGATTCTCCATCCTCCCGCCTGCCTCCTGAATCCCTTCGATCCATCCTATTGGTCCATAGTTCCATATCTTGGGTCGCCTGACAGAGACAATCCTTCCACAATTTTCCTGTAGGTAACAAATCCCAAGCATACCTGGAATCCCTGTCCCTATTGGTGACTCCTTCGTTCGCCAACTGATCCACTAACATGTTAGCTTTCCTTTTTGCATGAACAAATCTAACAGTTTTAAGGGTTTGCAGGTGGGAGTAGATACAATGAAAAACCTGCAAAAGCTTCCAATGCTTCGACACTTTATCTAGAGAGGTTCTGTTATCACTCAGGTTGTTCCCTACGAAAGTTGTAAGAAAGGGAATACGGCCGAGGTAACCACAGACCAATCTTTTAGACACAGATTCTAACCAATCTGCATCCAGAGAGGGCTCTCTCTTTATGATTTAACTTTGTTTTGAAAGATGTTAGGCTAGTTATGATGTTCAGGGTTTTTTTTTATTGTTGGATGGTGAGATTCAGTAAAACAGAGGTATAACACTGAGAAGTTCAATCCATTGGGCTAATGGAGTCTATGAAGATGGATTACTGGATATGGCTTAGTAATAGAGGATTGCACTACAGAGCAAGGTAATCAAACATGAAACAATTATAAAGGCTGGAATCAGATGGAATGAATCTAATGGATGAAGGGCAATTAAGAATCCTTCATCATATAGACAGATGGAAAGTGAATGACTACTACTAAGAAGCAGTTAAGAATTCCTTAGCAACTAATCAAAATGATAGAATCAAGGGAAACAGGAGCAATTAAGAATTCACTGTTTATACTTAATTCTGAAGAAAACACAGAGAATAACAAAGACTGAACACAGAGTGCAATTAAACAAATTCTGAGTTAATCTTTCTCTTTATTATTCAGACCATGAAACATAGATGACATAATAGACAAGAAAACTATAAAACAGGAGATATAGGGGTACTCATTGATTCATAGTTTGATTCAAGAATTCTGTAACAAGTCCTCTGCTATCAATTCCGCATCTAGAGAGTCCAACAACAATGGATTCCAACATCTTTTGTATTCAGAAAATTTCAGTATTACAGCGCAGTCTAAGGAATGCATCACCAACCCCAAATACTTCGAATGGGGAGGTATTTATACAAAATATGTTTACAAAATATCGGACTGAGATAATATCTAGAGATGAGTTATTGTTTTTACAAGAGATGGAGACACGTAGTCTTGAAAACAGGGCAAAAATAAATGAAGAAATAAATGATGCTGTGTTGGTTGCTCTGCGTTGGTTAGATGTGCTGGAGATAGGTTCTGTGAGTCGGTCTGCAGCTGTATTCCATTGATACTTGGTTCTGGCTGATGTGCCATGTTCGGGTGTCTTTAATTCTGATTTGATACGCCTGTATTTGTTTGACCCTCATTTATTTCTTTTCTCTGCAACATGGTACAAAACTTTGAATTCACCCAAGATACCACAGATACCAAAGATAACAAAGATAAGTTCATAAGATTCCCAACATATCTTGCCACCAGTCTGATTCTGGTAGTTTATGTCTCTGCAGCTTTCTCAAAGTCTCATCAGTCTCTGTGTACCTGAAGAAATTGGGCTGAATAGTGAACAAATGTTTCACTTCATGCTCGATATAAAATAGATTTTCCAAGTTGTTGTAGAGGGTTTGGCCAGATGGAAGGGCCTTCTCTCTTGAAGTACTTGATGATGCATTTATTTGATTAGCAGCATATTTATTCAACTTGTGCATGTACTCTACATGTCTCATCAAGCGTTCATTACTTCCCAACGGACTTGGTAAACCCTTTTCATTCAAAATTGCAAATCTTTCTATAAAAGAATCAATCTCCACCTGCATGTCCTGGCATCTCCTTTCCAAATTTTGCATCAGAGTTCTCATGGTCAGAACTTTCTTGATATGCAGAATGGTGCTTGTCCTGTCTCTGATTTGCAGTGCCTCCAGCTCTTCACTGGTCTTGGTGTTTAAAAAATGTATTAGCCTGTTAGCTTGTTCAGGCATCTGCCCCAATAAAGTTCTTGTCTTTTGAATCTCAACTTGGGCCACTGCTATTAAGTCAATTTGCTCATAAATGACTTGGATAGATCTCCATACCGTACTAAGGGACTGGCTGATGTTGGCCCACAAAATGCCCTTGATTTCTCCCAGAGGTTTATCCAAAGAGAGATCCTTTTCCAATGCTTTCACCTTGTTCTCTAAAGCTTTGACCTCTCTTGTCTTTTTTGCCACAGTTATCTTGGATTCGTCATAACTTCTAATTTTGCCAATTTCTCTTTGGCTTCTTTCAATTTTGATACTTGGAGTTTTAATTCCTCCATGGCTTTTATTAATTCCTCTATGGTCATGGTAGTGCTGCTGCCTGGTGCTATTGTTGTTGTTGCTGCTGAAGTACCTGTAGTTGTTTCGACTGTGGCTACTGGAACAGTGGGAGGTAGTGCTGCTGCAGCTATTGAAGGGGCAGTTGTGACTGCAGGGATTACTTTAGGTGGCTGGGAGGTTGACTCTCCCTGATTCTCTTTCAGCGCTGTCTCCAATGCTTTCTCAGTATCAGTTAACCTTTCATTTAGCTTCATGAGCAACTCCATCATTTCTTCCTCTGATTTCTGCTGGACCACTTCTGTTGTTTGTGGATGCATAGTAGGAGGCAATTTCAACTGTTTTCTCAAGGCAACAATATCTTCCTCTTTCTTCTTCATCAGTGCCTTTATGCCTCCTTTGGATCATGTCCCAGCTCAATAATGATCTCCTCCAGAGATTTTATCCTATTCTCCTTAGCAAGAGAAGAGGCTTTCTCCAAATCCAGTTGAGCAGTTGTGTTCTCCAAGGAGTTTTGTAGTTTATGAGCCAACATAGCTTTGTCAGCTAGTGTGGAGTATACCATCTCTCCAGTTTGCTTGTGCAGTTCAATCTGGTCCATAGGATGAATGTCCTTGGCCAATACCTCCATATTTGTTCTGATCTAGTCAGCTGCTAATTGTGGTTGCTGCACTTTGGGCTTGAAATAACTCATGATCATCTTGCCCTCCTTGATGTCATAGGCAGACATCAACCTTTGCTGATTTGTGGGGGCCATCTTAAGATATTGGTTGTAAAGCTGTACCCTTAGTGGGTCGTTTCTAGCTTTAATCTCCATGAATGTTCTTTTGATATCAGAGGCCTGCTTGCTTTGAGGCTGAGTAGATGAAACTTCCACACTATGTTGCCTTTCTAGCTCTTGCCTGTGTGAGCTAGTTGATGTGTCTACCACCGGGGATGTCTGTTGGCTGGCTATCTTTTCACACCTCAAACTGTCGATGGTTTCCTCAAAGATTTCCTCTTCAGAGTGAGGATTTAATCTTTACCTCTTTGCACAGGTCGTTCTGCAGGTCCACTCATGGGTGTGGGGTCTTCCCTGTCTCTCTTCTTACTTTTTTCCTCATTTAGAGGAGTTTGTAATGCAGGAACCTCTGCTGCTTTGGTTTGAACTGGAGGAATTTGCTCCTGCTGATTTGTCAATCCTGGTTGCTCTGTTTCTGCCACTTCCTTGCCCTTTGAGATCCCTGTGCTGGCTTCTTGAACAGGTTGCTGAGAAGTTCCAGCAGAGGAAGTGCCAATTTCTGCTTGTGGAGGTAGCTTGAAGGATACCTGTCCAAAAGAGTCCAGGTCAAGGGTCTTTTCAAGGTCTTTCATAGCCCTCTCCATCTTTTCTTGCTCACTAATTTGTTCTTCTAATGTACCCTCTACCCAGTCATCTTGATTAGCATATTGTTCAAATCAGGGATTCTATGGTGTACATAAGCTGACAACCTGTTTCTTACTTTTCTGTCACTTATAAAGTTGTTTGGGTCATAAGGTACCCACCAAAAACTTTTCTTCAATTTAAGTTGTTCCCCTAATATCTTCTCAGCTTCTACCCATGCCTCCCTAGAATTGATGACATAAAGGCCTAATTGGTTTTTTATTCTCAGTTGGGCCTTTTTCTTTGCATTACAAAAATGGGTCAAATCTGTATTGATATGCTGCCTGAAATATTCCAGTGCAAATAGTCTCATAGGCACATATTTGGGTAGCTTGTAAGGGCACAATTCACAGCCATATATTTTGATTTCAGTGTGATTCTGGTACAAGTACCAGTCACCTATCTTGTACTGTCTGGAAAGCTGTAAAATCTTCCTTATATCACCAGAGAGCCTAGGAGGGGGAGCTCCTATCAATAGAGTGGTGGCTGGATGTATGAACAGGTCAATGAATTCACAATAGGTATAAGGGGATTCATGGGCATTGTGGAAGACTGAGGTCCAAAAGGTCACAGATCTCCGCTCTCCTTTGGAATCCAATTTCCTGATGGGAAATGAAAAGTTGTTTGGCTGATAATATAGTAGAAGGTGGTAGATGAATGAAGTGTACTTGAAGACTCCTTCTCTGTCCAGACTCATGAATTGCTCATTGATTTTGTTAGCAATAAAGGTTGCATAGTCATACTTGACAACAGGGGGCTGTCCTGGGGTAAATATTGACAGCAAAAGTAAGGTGGTCTCATCAACAAACTCACTGGTTTTGAATCCCAAGATGAAGGATATCATATCAACTGGGAGTTTTCCTATTTCATTGAAACAGACATGCAAATATGGAGGTGGGCCTTGGAGTTGGCGATCTAGCCTCATGAGCATTCGTGCAATACAGGTTATCTTTGATTGGGGCAATTTAGAACCTTTCTCAAGCAAGAATCCCATGGAAAGAGGAGCCAAAGGCTGAGTGGGATGGAAGTATAACATCTCATTGATAGATTCAGCAATTATGGAGAAAAGGACAGTTTGGTATTAGGTTATAACTGCTTTGGTGACAGGGTCATAATTGGCACAGTAATGGTGGATAATATCTGGGATGACTAAGGGAAGGTAATACCTAGGAAGATTGATTCCCATATTCCATAGAAATCAGAGTCGCTCAGATGACTGTTTCTAACTCGGAAGAATGCCTGGAGGTGGTTCATGTCTCTAGTTAACTCTTTGATTTGAAAATCTCTGTCAGCCAAAGGTAACCAATTCTGGTCCTTATGAGGTGCATTGAGGGGTGCGACATTCAGGGCTACGGGAGCCTCCATGCTTGGTTCTTTTGTTTTCAAGCTGGAGGTTGGGATTCTGTGAAAAAACTGGTCTAAACAGCAGTTCTGGGGCCTTTCTCTGAGAGTTACAGACTGCACTTAACTTGAATTCAGCTCCTCGGGTAAAATTTACAGAGGAAAAATGAAATTTACAGGGTTATTGGTAAAAACGGGTAAATACCTAGGTATATAGAGTAAAACCGTGCAGCTGTGGGTTGACCAACGAACTGTGGAGGAGGATGCTGGAGTTCTTGGCGGGGTGGCGGACTGGCGTTCGAGCAATCAACTGGACGTAATTTTGCATGCAACAGTGCTTGCAGTAAAAAATGGTGAAAATGACCTTTTACGGAGTTTTTAACAAAATGTAGCTTTCGCGGGGGTTTTTGGTCGGATGACATCATCGGGATGTGACATCTTGTCGTTTAGCAGAAGGTGACGTGGTAGTGACGTTAGAAAGGGGTCAGCGAGGGGGCGGTAAGTTGTTTTGCCCGCACCGCTTTTGGGGTTGGGCAGCTTCGGGCGGGGAGGCAGCGAGCAGCGCGGGCGCGTGACGCGTGTCCATGGTACGGGGGAAATACCGCCGGCTCCCTGGGACTTAATGTTCGGCAGATAGGCGGGCGCGATATGATTGTGAGCCGTCCGATGCGAGGGTGCCGATCGAACGGTGGGCGTTGTGCAGAGATGGTAGGGGTTTAATGCGTGGGGGGGCCATGAATTAAACGCCAATAAATCATATCGGCCGTAATATCATTGGTTGTCGAGCTTGGTTTAAGTTATTAATTAACCGAATGTTAATTAACTCTTAGGTTTTGCGCAGCGGGTTAGGTTATTTAAAGATTTCGAATAAACCTTTAAATCCCGAATTACATAAAGATATGGTTTATAATTAAACCGGGGCGGGATATTAGAATATAGGGGTTTTTTATCATATTAATGATACATGGGAAAGGGGAATGAGTTTTAGTGAGTTATATAATAATGTCAATAGTTAATATGAGAAAGATATAAGTGGATGCGCTAAGTGATAATCTTAGGCTTAGGGTGAAAGGGGTTTTGAGGTGAGAGACTGTAGTTTTCCTAAGTAAAATGGGAATTCACTTAGGCAAAGTTTTATGAAAAGAAATGAGTGATTTGAGGGTAATATTAAGCAGATCTTAATATTTGTGAGGGGAGATTAGTAAATGATTTGGGGGAAAAGTGTGAAGGGTAATTAGTCATGCTTTGCTTGATGTGCATTCAAATGTGTGCCATGGTGCTTATGATAATAGTAAGATGAACATCTTGAAAGCAAAATTTATCGCAAGTCTGATTCTGCAACACCAAAACTACCTACCCAGCCTACTTTGCCTAACATTTTTTCTTCTTTTTCCTTTGGGTGCACTTGGACTGGCAGATCCTTTCAATTTTCTTTCTTTTCATTGCAATCCTATCTGAATCCACCCTTATAGCCACTAAGGGCTCAGATTTAACCAGTTGAGCTCCTTTGCTTCTCTACCTATCTACTTACTTGCCAAGATTGAACAGTTTGGACGGGTTTTATTCTCTATCTCTAAAACAAGTAAATTCAAACATGAGCTAGCCAAGATTGAGCTGTTTGGCCATTCATGAATGGTGGCAACAAGCTGCACACCGTCAGATCTTTGCAAAAATAGAATAGTAGTGGCATTTTGGACTTGCACACTTTCATGGTCCTTTGTTTGGGGTTCATTTCTTTCATTTTCTTGCCCATTTCATTCTTTTTGCCCTTTGATTTTTCTTTTAGGGCATACCCTCTTTACATTTTTTAATTTTTTGATTTTTTGACAATATGGAAAACCTTTGCAACCAGCCAAAAGGTATGAACATATTAGAGCTCATCTATGTCAATCATGAAATATGACACCTATTAGTATAGGAACCTAACAGGTTCCATTGCATATTTTCTTGGCCACTCTAATAATCAATTCCAAATCTGCTTCAATTATAACATTGTGTGAATTTAAATCCACCAGGATTTCCAAGCATTTCTCTAATGCCATGAGCTCAGCCATGTTATTAGTGGCCTTCCCCAAGTGGCCATGGAAGATATTCTGTATTTGCCCCTAATCATCTCTTATGGCACCCCCAAAGCCCGCTAAACCTGGGTTGCCCTTAGATGCTCCATTAATGTTAACCTTTAAGAAACCATAAGGAGGGGGCTTCCAAATGTTAACACCTATATTTATCAGGCTCACTTCCTTTATTATTCCCAAAGGACTGATGGACTGGAGACCCGAGTGAAGTATAATACTATTCTCTTGGGGTAGAGGAGGATCTTTAGGAAGAATCCTCAATAAGCTTCTTATTGTGTCTTTGAGTTGCCTTAGAATTTGATCAATTATGTGTTGGGGTTTGCTTGTTTTGTTTTTGAAGATTCGACTGTTGCGCTCTTTCCAAACATTCCAGATGACAAAGCCTGGAACCAAAATCCAGGCTTTATTAATAATCTCATTCCCTGAGAAATTCTTCCTCCAGTTCTTCAAAGTGTTGGTTATGCTGAGACTATCCCTATCAGTTTGTCTAAAGATTGAGGCCACCGAGTCCCACACCTTGGAAGTGAAAGGACGAAGGTTGAGAAGGTGTTCAAACATCTCCTCATGTGAGCCACAGAGGTAACATTTGGAAGGACCAATGAAGCCTTTCTTTAGGAGATTTTCCCAAGTTAAGATCTTCCTTTGATGCACTAGCCAGATGAATAACTTTATTTTCATCCAGTGGGGGTTTTGCCATAGTTTCTTCCAGACTTGATCAAGATTCACAAATTTAAATCCTGTAACTTCCTATTTAGCCTCTTTGAGGTTAAAGTTACCTTCGGTGTTCTTTCCCCATCTTAATTGGTCAGGTGAGGAGGAAACCAGAATCCTTCTATGCTCTAGATCTTGGGTCAGAGTGTCTGCCTTGGCCTTCAGAGGACTCTCATCACTGTATCTAAGAACCTTCCAATTCCTCCATTTTCCACTATTCCTTCCCTGGTCCCAGAAATCTTTTACCAAAAACAGACCTTTGCTATCTGTGTCACTTTTGAGATCTGCTAATTCATCCCTATAAAGGTTGGGTTCCTGTTGCCAGTTGTCCTCCCAAAATCGAGCAAGATCCCATGCTTGGATTTCCCAGAAACAGTGTTGCTGAACAATACTTTTATTTTCCCAGGCAAGGTTCCAAATATGTGAGCCCCTGATTTTCCTTAACATGCTAATGTGATCCTTCTCCTACCAATACTTGGCATACTTTTGTTTCCAAAGCTTAGCCTATGGGGCATTCGACTCCTTGATCCATCTCCACCAAAGCTTAGCTCCCGAAACTCTGTTGAGGGTCTCAGGATCATAAAGCCCCAAGCCGCCATGGCTTTTGGGCTTGTAGAGCTTGTCCGAGGCTACTAAAGCCCACTTCTTTTTTTCTTCCCCTCTGTCCCACAGAAAGTCCCTTTATATACTTCTTATCTACTGTTTAATGCCTTGAGGAGCAGGAAGAGTTGAAAACATGAAAATGGGAATGGCTTGCAAGACCGCCTGTGTGAGCACAAGGCGCCCTGCTAGATTTAGTGACCTGCATGTCCATTTTCTGACCTTGTCCTGAAGTTTATTTAATATTGGCTCCCACACTTTCTTGCTTAGAGGTTTGTTAGTGAGAGGAATGCCAAGATATTTGGAAGGTAGTTGTTCCCTTTGAAATCCAATAATTCTGGTAATGTTTCTCTGAATAGCAATGTTAGTGTTAAAGAAAAAGACTTTGGACTTGTTAAGGCTTACCTCTGTGCCTGATGCCAAAGCAAAGTCGTTTAAGATGTTTTTGATTGCTTTGGCTTCCCTGACTATGGGTACTCCCTGTAACATTGTGTCATCCACAAATTGTTGATGAGTGTTTGCCGCTCCATCCGAGGTGAGTTTGATGCCCTGGATTTGTCCTTCCTCATTTGCCCTTTTGATCGCTCTACCCAGCCCTTCCTGTAGAATTTTTTTGTAGAATTTTTCTACAAATCAGCTAGCTCTGATACCATGTAGAACTTTTTCTACAAATCAACTAGCTCTGATACCATGTAGAACTTTTTCTACAAATCAGCTAGCTCTGATACCATGTAGAAATTCCCACTGTAGATCACCTGGTAATGCAATGTACTAAAGCAAAACACTTGATCTACTTCTACAAACAATTTAGCGGAAGCTTATTCAACCATGAGAAACATCAATAAGAACACATATAACTGATAAGAAGGAATCAATCAGACATAACACATAAGAATTTACTCGGGGAAAGCACCTGCCTAAAACCCCATCTCTGTATTATCATACAAATGGAAATATAGTCCGGATTACACAAAGCCTTAGCTCGGAAGCTATCCAGCTCTCAGTACAATCCCTCTGCTGCTCATAGACAGTTAAAGGCTTCTCACAAACCTTCTCCTCTGCCCTCCAAGCCTCCTATTTCCTTCTGCAGTTTCCTTGGGGTCCAGTGCTACCACTTGTGTGAATTGGCCTCTTCACACACTCACTAACCCCTGATCTAACTGCACAAACTTGAAGGAGATAAATCCTCATCATGGATGAGCTTCCTTTATAGGAAAAATATTCATCCA
>APFE031692792.1:16100-30559 GCA_000404065.3 Pinus taeda
CATGCAACAATTATCCATGAGTGAATTCTGAGTTATCTAAAATAATAGTTGTTACATGCATGCAAGCATTAACAAACTATATTTTATTATTTTAACAACTTGTTAAAATAATCTAACTGGACTTGACTAGTTTGAACTAAGTCAACTGATTCTCTCATTATAGAACTCATACTTATTCCCTCAACCAATGGAGGAAATTAAGGATAAATTCCTCAATGAGTGAGACAACTCATGTGCATGCTCACAAAGACTTCAAATTCAAATTTCCTTAACTAATTAACTCAACTGAATTACTTAATTAATATTTCCAACTGTTGTTAAGACCAAGATTAATTTTACTTCCTATACATAGACTAGGGACTACTATAAATAGGAAGGGACCCAGAAATGCTATTTTTAGAACTTTTTATTTTTAGCAGTTTCACCCTCACCCAATGTGGCCAATGACTTCACTGGCCAAACTGTTATTTTTAGACATGTTATTTTTAGCAGGTCTATTTTTAGCACATTCTAAATTTAACATTTCTTGTTGCACATTTTTCAACACTCCCTCTCAACAAGAAATGCTTTCTCTCGAACCCGATCCTGTAACTCTGGAATGTTCTGCATGCAACACATCTGGCCGGTCCACTTGCTCCAACAACACTTGGAACAAAAACACTCCCAACTGACCACTCTGTTGGGCTAGGAACATACTCTGATGCTGAAGCTCTACCTGTTGCTTACAAGTGCTCCCTCTCTGAAATCAGCACTACTGCAACATCTCCATGCATCTCGCACCATTGCACACCTCTTTGTGCCACCTAGCACTGTGCAAAACACTTGTGCCTCTCGCATTGCTACAGCCTACTAGCTATGCACTGTCCTAGGATTCCCTGCACTGTCACTCTCTCTGTCGCTCCATCCGCATCTGTCTCTACCCAATCATTCAGTTCCTGCTACTCCACATCGGGGTTCCCGTAGCGAGGTCTCATCCAAGAGGTTGGGTACCTCAAAGATCCTGCCCCTCCTCCTTGGGACAATCACTCTATATCGCCCCACCTCCTACCTGGAGGTGTGGCTACATGTGATCCCTCTGCCCACCTGGCTCGAAGTTTCCCCCTACTGGAGGTCTCTGCATGAGTAGATGTCTCTACTCGATCTCCTCTCAGCTTCCCCTGTTGTGGCTGCTCCACAACTTCCTGAAGCTGCTGCACCAATCGTGGCTCCTCCACAATTGTCTGAGACTTTTTCTAGCTCTGCATGTTGAGAGGTAAGAGGTAATTTACTCTCCCTCTCAACCACCAAGTATCTAATCTTTGCCTTGCTCCTCAAGGCTTTGCATGCATCTTGTACCTCAAGTGCATACAGGTTGTTGGCTTCCACACCAATCTATTTCCACTTTCCCGTCGTCACGAAATTTTCTAGAAAAAGAGCTGATTTTAAATCAGTGATATCTCCCTCATCCGAACTCCGTTTCAGCCGATTTTTTTTTTTTTTTGGGAATTTTTCCATAAGGAATCCAAATCTGCTATTTATTTCTGAAAATTTTGTACAAAAATTTTCAAATCTGCTCTGCAAACTCTCGGCCCAAAACTCAAAACTTTGAAATCTCCTCTCCGTATACTGTTCTCTCCTTGATCACCTGTGCTCCGATACCATGTAGATTTTTTTTGTAGAATTTTTCTACAAATCAGCTAGCTCTGATGCCATGTAGAACTTTTTCTACAAATCAGCTAGCTCCGATACCATGTAGAAATTCCAACTGTAGATCACCAGGTAATGCAATGTACTAAAGCTAAACACTTGATCTACTTCTACAAACAATTTAGCAGAAGCTTAATCAACTGTTGAGCCCTGAAAATGCATCTCTCCTACACACTTTTCGAGACTTTTTTCCCTCACTAGTACCTCATAAGCTATCAAACATCATTAAATATTGATTCTAAAATAGCATTTAAGTGGTTTTCTAACTATGTTTTTGTGTTTGTTGTTTGACTTATATTTTGCTCATTAGCTGCGGAATGCAGCCACTTTCCGCAGTTATTTTTGTTGATCTCTAGGTTCCAGGTGTCATCAAGCAAAACGAGGCACGTGGGTAGTTTTAGAATGACCTGGACATGGATCAGGTCCTATTGGTTCAGCCAAATTCGCAGAGGAAGCCCTTGGTCAAACAGTGGTGAAACGAAGAGTTCTACGGCAAAAAAGGACTTTGTTTTCAAACACGTGAAGGGTCCGGGACTGTTCCTAGTTCCATGGGTTCATTTTGAAAGCTGTAGACTGCCCCCATGACGCAAATCCAACAACCACTTTTGATAGATTGAATGATCTTGGCAACCATCATGCTATGCTTACGAATGCTATCTTTTTACGTGTCCTTAGTCGAAGATGTTTCATAGGAAAACAGTTATGAAATTTCCCTTATAAATAATGCGTTTACATACGCATAGAACTAGTTGATTTTTGATGTCGTTTAGCTGTTAGTCATTGTACTATGCCGTGAAATGGTCCTGCTGTTGTAATGAGACTCTGTTTTATATGACTGTGTGAGCGTAATTCCAGATTGATAACGTGTTGACTAAGGCCGTGTAGAGGGCCCCTGCTGGGTGAGGTTTCGTTTCCTTATTTTTGTAAAGTTTTTATGTGTTGTTCCCTCATTTCCATTGCACATATTTCATAGTTTATCCACCTGTGTATATTTCACTAGTTATGATGTTAACATTTTATTCCTGTACATGATTCTTTCAAATATTGTATATTTTCTAACACTGATCAGTGTGTGTTGCAGGATAGGCTAGGCCCGGGCATTTTCATATAGTTTTTACAGTAACTAGTGACATGAGAATAGCCTCTCTGCTGACTTTGCTTTTCTTAGCCTTTCAATTTCATTTATGCTTTGATCTCAATCTTATTTACTTGCTTTGTCAGTTAATTTAGATATCAAATTCCTCATATCATTGACGTTATCTCCTAAAGCCATAGCTTAACCTCGAAAAGACTACTTGGCGAGCTATCGGACTATGAATGATGTGATTTGATTTTAGTTTTATTTTTCTGCAATTAGATATCAAATTCCTTATATCATTGACATTATCTCCTAAAGAACCCCAAAAAGACTACTTGGCGAGCTATCGGACTATGAATGATGTGATTTGATTTTAGTTTTATTTTTTTGCAATTAGATATCAATTCCTCATGTTATTGACGTTATCTCCTAAGGCCATAGCTTAACCCCAAAAAGACTACTTGGCGAGCTATCAGACTATAAATGAAGTGAATTGATTTTACTTTTATTAGTTTGTAGTTTTTGACTTGTTTGAGTGCAGTAGCTTAACTTATTTTTCTGTATTTAGATGAGCAGCAGAGATAGTGGTTTCATGATTAATAGTTCATTATTTGTTTAATTTGAGTAGCAGCACATTTCCGTTCTTGTTCAAATATTAATTTCATTACTAGTGTGTTTTAAGACCTTCTGAAGTGTTAAGTTCTGGAAATCATTATAGAGGACATAATTGCCTTAAAATCTATATCCATACTTGACTTCTAGAGTATTATTAAAACATAGGAATATGATTCACATTAGGAGATAAGCAAAGATAAAACCCCCAAAACAAAATAAAAATTGGAAACAATAAAAAGTAAGAAAGAGGTTGTCTTGCACATATAGTGCGCCACACTTCATTAGTTTACGACTCCCGGATTGATAATTAATGTAGCAATTTAGGACATGCTAAATTGACTAAACATCAACCATGAGCAACATCAATAAGAACACATATAACTGATAAGAAGGAATCAATCACACATAACACAGAAGAATTTTCCCGGGGAAAGCACTTGCCTAAAACCCCATCTCTGTATTATCATACAAGTGGAAATATAGTCTGGATTACACAGAGCCTTAGCTCGGAAGCTATCCAGCTCTCTGTACAATCCCTATGCTACTCATAGACAGTCAAAGGCTTCTCACAAACCTTCTCCTCTGCCCTCCAAGCCTCCTATTTCCTTGTGCAGTTTCCTTGGGGTCTAGTGCTGCCACCTGTGTGAATTGGCCTCTTCACACACTTACTAACCTCTGATCTAACTGCAAAAACCTGAAGGAGATAAATCCTCATCATGGATGAGCTTCATTTATAGGAAAAATATTCATCCAACTGATAATACATTGTCCCTCATCTGATCTCAACTGGGTCTCTGACAGAACTGACATGCAACAATTATCCATGAGTGAATCCTCAGTTATCTAAAATAATAGTTGTTACATGCATGCAAGCATTAACAAACCTATATTTTATTATTTTAACCACTTGTTTAAAATAATCTAAACTGGACTTGACTAGTTTGAACTAAGTCAACTGATTCTCTCATTATAGAACTCATACTTATTCCCTCAATCAGTGGAGGAAATTAAGGATAAATTCCTCAATTAGTGGGACAACTCATGTGCATGCTCACAAAGACTTCAAATTTGAATCTCCTTAACTAATTAGCTCAACTTAATGAATTAATTAATATTTCCAACTGTTGTTAAGACCAAGATTAATTTTACTTCCTATAGATAGACTAGGGACTGCTATAAATAGGAAGGGACCTAGAAATGCTATTTTTAGAACTTTCTATTTTTAGCAGTTTCACCTCTCACCCAATGTGGCCAATGACCTCACTGGACAAATTGTTATTTTTAGACATGCTATTTTTAGCAAGTCTATTTTTAGCACATTCTAAATTTAACATTTCTTGTTGCACATTTTTCAACACTTCCATCCTGAGGAAAAAGAGGAACGGTGAGAGTGGATCTCCCTGTTTGAGTCCTCTGGAGGGTGTGAAGGTTCTTGAAGGAGCTCCATTAAGCAGTATGGAAAAAATGGTCGTGGTGACTAGTTCCATAAACCATCTTATCCAATTTTGGTCAAAGCCATATGCTTTTAGAATTTCTCTTATATAAGACTAGCTTAGCTTATCATAGGCTTTCGCTAGGTCCAACTGAATGATCATACCTGCTTGTTTGTTGCTTTTGAGAGAGTGTACCACCTCATGAGCTTGGATGATATTGTTGAGGATTTGTCTTCCTTCCACATAGCCTGTCCGCTCCTCCGAGATGAGAGAAGGTAGAAGGGGCTTGAGTCTATTGGCTATTACTTTGGAAATAATTTTATACACCACATTACATAAGGCTATGGGTCGAAAACCATCCAGAGTCATGGCATTTTCCTGTTTTGGGATCAGAGCTATGAAGGAAGCATTAAGAGTCTTCAGAAACTTTTTGGACTTTCTTGAGTCTTCCACAACCTTGAGGATATCCTGTTTGACTGTTTCCCAGTAGGCTTTGAAGAAGTCTACATTGAATCCATCCGGGCCTGGTGCTTTTCCATTCTGCATTTCATTAATTACTTCACTGACATCCTCTTCCGACACTGCCCTATTAAGATTGTGGTTATCCTCTCTGGTAACCAACTGAGGGATATACTGAGTGAAATGGTCAATGAACCTGGATCTATCCTCCAATGGCTCCTTTGCAATATTGAAGAAGTGTTATACAAGGACCGATTCCATATCATTGTGAGAGACAAGCTCAATCCCTTGAGAATCTTTGATCTTTGTGATTCTGTTGTGAGCCCTATGAGCTATAGTGGATTTGTGAAAGAACTTTATATTTCTTTCTCCCTCTCTAATCCATTGTATCCTTGATTTTTGTCTCCAAAAAATTTCCTCTTGTAAGCATCTCTCTTCCCATTCTTCTTGCAAAGAGTCAGTTAGTTTTTGCCGCTCTTCGGTGAAGCCATCTGTGATGTTGATCTGATTGATCTCCTTGAGCTTCTGCTCAGTTTCTCTTTTGGCTTTGAAGATATCGCCAAATTCCTTTTTGTTCCAAGTTTTAAGTCTGGATTTGATATGTTTAAGTTTTTGTTGGAGCATGAACATTTTAGTGCCTTGGATGTTCAACTCCTCTCTCCACCATTTATCAATGTTACTAGTGAATTCAGGGTGTGAGAGCCAGGCATTTTCAAACCTGAAAGGTCTGTTTCTCGGTGTGCCCATAAAGGTGGCTTCCAACTGTACCGGCTAGTGATCCGATCCTTCAAAGGGAAGAATGGAAGCTATCATGGTAGGGCCTGTGAGAAGGAGGTCCTCTGAAATAATAAATCTATCAAGTTTGGAAGCAACTTGAGAAGCCCCTCCCCTCTTGTTGTTCCATGTGAAGGTTCCATTTATTGTTTCAGTGTCCACTAGTCCCATGTTCATAATGAAGTTCTGGAAGGCCATGGAGTCTCTGCCTAGCTGTCTAGTACCTCCTTTTTTCTCTGAAAGAGATCTTATCATATTGAAATCTCCTGCAACGATCCAGGGCATATTGGGATGTCTTGCTCTTAGATCCTCTAGTGAGGTGAGAAGCTTGAGTTTGTCTGCTTGCTTTTGAGGTCCATAAACATTTGTGATCATGTATATCTCCTTATCACCTACAGGTTGACATACCAAGGAAAGATAGTTCCTGGATGCTTCAGCATCCAGGATTCCAAATTTCTGTGGATCCCACAGTGTGAGAATCCCCCCCGCCGAGTTATTTGCCTTAACCTCTAGATACTCATACTTGATTAACCACTTATTATGAATTTCTCTTATCTTATCCATCGCACATTTTTTCTCCTAAATAAAAACCATATCTGGTTTTTCTTCTTTCATTTTGTTACTGAGATTTCTTTGTTTCCTCTTATTTCGTATGCCTCTAATATTCCAGGTTGTGAGCTTCATTAAGAAAGGTTTGTAAAGGAATAAATGGTGAGATCTGTCATCTTACCTGAGTTGATCAATAGTTTCCCACATTCGTTCAGCAGCTCATTCTGTCTTTTTCTTCCTCTTTTCTAGCCTGAGCTCTTTGGAGATTGTGCCTGTGAATTCTCCATCATTTTGACCCCACTAGGTTCCTGGTTTTCATGATTTCTTTTGACTCCAACTCCCTTCGATTGTGATCTCCATAGAAAGAGCTGTTGTACTCTATCATAATCCTCTTTCGGCAGGGAGTCCACTCCTATGTTCTTTCCTTATTCCAGAAATTTCTCTAGATCTAGATTTTCCCTATCTAGAATCTCCTGTAGTTCATGGTCCTCCGTTCCCACTTCACTTGGAGTCATCTCATGGTCCCTACTGATCTCCATTCAGCTTGGTAGATCATCCTTTTGCTGGTTATTTACTGTGATATCCTCCATTTCAGCTTCCTCATCCTGCTCCTTGGTTATATTTTCCATGTCCTGGACTGTGTCCTTGTTCCCCTCTTCTTCCTCTAGGATCTTGAAACTGTTGTGTCTTGTATGTATGTCCTCATTTATCTTCTTGTGTGGACGTTTACCCCCTTTCCCTTTGCCCCCAACCTTGGTGAAACCCTAGTGTTCTCTATCCACATTAGTTTTCCCACTACCTTCCATATTGATTGTTGGGCAGTCTCTGAATAGATGCCCATTTTCATGGAATTTGTAGCACCTAAATGGGATGTGCTCATAGTCCACAGTCTATATCCATTCTTCATCATACACTTCTAAAATTATCGCTTCCGGAAGGGCTCCAGATAAGTCAATTTTGCACACATATTCGAGCGAAGGAGGTATTCGGATCTTTAGAAAATGCCCCAGCTTGTTACCTATTGTTTTCAAAGATTCTGGTAGCCAATAATCTAGATGAAGGGAGTAAAGTCTGATCCAAACTGGTATTGATGTGAATGTTTCACATTCCGGGACAAAGTTCATCATCCATCGCTGCATGTAGAGTCCTGCCGCAGCATAGAAATATGGCCCCCTTAGAACACTCTATCTTTGTCCTCTAGGCTTGTGAACACCACTATGAAGAAGCCCTTAAAACCCAGATGTAGATGTATTTCCCCCTTTGGCTTCCAACGTCTCCTTATCCAGATGTGTAATGCCCTCTCCATCGGCCAAAACCCCCTGAACTTGCATATGATCGCATGTTCCGTCATATGATCCCTATGCGCTTGTATCGCCGAATCGCTCAATATGACCCGGGGAGTAATGCTCGACTTGGGTTTGTAGACCCCATTTGTCCTTATGGAAGTCGGTTTTTCATTGCTGCCTCCATTCTCCTTTTATTTGCTTGTTTCCTGTTGATCCCCTTCCCGATCCTGAAGTCCGTTTCTTCCAAATGTTCCCTTGCTTCTTGCCTCTGATACCTTCTTCAGAGGTTTTTTGAAATGCTTCTTTCCCGCTTCCTTACTTCCTTCTGTAACTACCTGACTGTAGGAGGGAGCAACACTCCCCCTGCGTGTCCCACCATGGTACCCTGAGTCAAAACCCTAGCGCCAACTCCAACCCTAGCTTAAGTTGCAGTCTCCCCCCATATACTTCAATCAATGCGTTTGGCTATCTCTTCTATCTATCAAGTGTACATAGATATCTTCCATAATAATTTATTATAATCATTTAAAATAACATCTTATATTTTAATAATGATAATCTTAAAAGTTATGGTGAAAACAAATTTTAATTTAATGTATTAAATCTTCTTCTCTATGAAATAGAGAACTTGGATTAAGAAAATACATACTTTATCCTCATTTAGTTTTAAATTTATAATTAAAAAAAAATTACATATTCTTAAAATATTATAAACATTAAATTATTCTTCTTCAAAAGTTTCTCATTCCATATATGTGTTGCATACATGCATTTAACTCTAAATTTAGTTCATTTCAAATCTCTTATTCCATATCTTTCATGTATAAAAAGACTGGTTTGTTCAATTCTATATTTTCGGGAGGTATGATTTAATAGATAAAGATGGAATTTATACACCATAGCTACAAGCATCTGCCTAATTTTAAACATGACATGTCATCTCATACTCTATAGCAACATAACCAAATGTGGTTGCAACATTACTTGTTGCATGAGTTTCAAAAGTTGCTAGAAGCCTAGCAAGACCAAAGTCAGACAGATGGGCATTGAAATTGTTATCAAGAAGAATATTGCTAGGTTTGACATCTCGATGCAACACATGTGGAACACAATCCTCATGGAGATAAGAGCCCGAGCAATGTCTAGAGCAATTTTATGAATTGTGCCCTAGTCAACTCTTTGTTTTGATATCTCTCGAAGAAAATTTTCCAACTTACCTTCAAGCAAATAATTGCATACCAGAAACGTTTGTGGCTTGTTGGCATGGTAGCCTATTAATGTTACAAGGTTTGGATGGCATACCCATCGTAAGTGTTCTAATCTCAGCATCAAACTATTGAATGCCTTGGAAGCGTCCCACAGAAAGTCTCTTGAGTGCTACTAACAATCCTGGGACCAACTCAGCCTTGTAAGTCACGCTTAAACCACCGTTACCATTGAAATTGGTTGCATTAAAGTTTCCCATATCTATTTGTAATTTGTTGCGTTGAAATTTCTCGTAGCTTTAAGTTTTAACCACGTTTTCATAAGTTAGTTGAACTCCAATGTTTGTAAATGTGATAACCTCTCTTCTTCTTGATTGATAAACAACATAAGTGTGTATCTACCATCCTATACACTAAAAAAGAACTAAAACTACAAAGACTCGATAAACAACAAAAGTGTGTATCTACCATCTTGTACACTGGAAAAGAATTAAAACTACAAAAGCTATAGCTGCAGTTGAGCCACAATTTCATATATAAGAGGAACACCAATCTAATGAAACGGCTGTAATGGTGGAAGTCCAGATAGGCAAGAGTTAGAAACTTATTTCCAGTCAAACCATCACATGATATCTTACTGCTGCTGAAGACTAGTAATTTTCCAGATAAATTATTATATGACACATGGAATACAGTTTAACCTGTCAGAAGTGCAAAGACCTAAGGAACCTACCCTGCAAGTTTATTATTGTCGTGTCGAAGATGTGTAAGTCGTTTCAGGATTGTTAACTTTGCTGGATTTTTTCCTGTAAAGGCATTAGAGTAAAGTTCCAATACAACTAAATATATTTGAGTTATTCAGCCTGGGATCTCCCCAAGAAGGTTGTTTTCATCCAAGTTAAGATATTGAATATCCTTCAACTGTCCAAATGGATTTGGAATGCTTCCATGCAAAGAATTGTCTCACAAATCAAGAGGCATCAAAGACTCCACGTTCCAAATAGTTGGTGGTAATAGTTATGTAATAATTTGATTGATTGTTGCCTCGAAATGTTTCAGAGATTTGCAATTTACAAATAACTCAAGAGGAATTTCACCAGAAATTTGGTTGATGCTCATGTTCAGGGAAAAGGTATGTAACCTTGGGCATAAATAAAAAGGAGAAGATGTAATGTTCCCTATAAAATTATTGTCATTTAGGAGAAGTGCATATGACACTTGTTCTTTGATCATTTGGTCACCTATCAAAGGAGTTGGAATGAAACCAACGAATTTGTTCCCATGTAAATCACGAAGCACTGGCAAACGTTCAGATATAAGAAACCGGAGTGAGCTACTTGCACTCACACCACAATACAAGTGAGAAGAATGTATGGTGGGAGGATCCAATTCAGACTGTGAAACAATTGATAACCCTTTGTTAAATTGGTTGCGTGGGAATGGAAGCTGCTTGGGGCAGTCAACATTCACAACATTTGTAAAATTTCTTATTAGTGAGTTGCCACTGACATCAAAATAAATCATACAAAAAATAGGAAGCTTGAGAATGCTATTATCGACTCATTGTTTAGGCATTTGGGGATTGTAGGTGAACCAAGGGAATATGATTTTGTGCTGACTACTATTCAATAACGTTGCTTTAATTGGACCGTCGTTCTTTATATGTAGCAATATTTTTGGGTTACAAAGGTCTTGTACGCAATACAAGTTTACAACAAGTCGCTTGGAGGAAGCAACAAAAGAAATCGGATCATTCAACTCAGAGAAGATTTCCATGTGCACTTGTCAATTTTTAATTGCAGTGAGGATGACAAAAATAGAGATCTTTTATTGGCTAGGGTGAACAATGTCTGCCCACCCGAAGCTCGAAGAGAAAATGCCTTTCGGCATAAAAAAGTACAGTTCAAACTTACAAAGGTTGAAATTCCAGACTTACAAAATGGTTGGTTTGTGGGCAACATATTTAGACTTTTTGTTGTTTAAAAAATTCAGTAAGTGTTTCTTTTACTGCTAAAAAAATAGTAGACTTATGAATTGTCTCATGATATGAATACATATTGATTGAAATTTACTAGAAATGGATAAAATCGAAAATAGTGATGTAACATTAGATCTCATATAGCTAAAAATTGTCTTCATTAGCTGGATTAAGGGAGTAGAGATATGAACTACAAAGTTGATTGTATCTTAAAGTATATTTCCATCAGTCTAGGAGAATTAAGTGAGAATTTTGTAAGGTTGTTCCATTGAGCTCTTCATAATATATAAAACCAGGTTCCAATTTGAGAGGTTTTTTTGATAAGCTATCAACAGTTGCATTGTATTCCTTGTAAATATGTTGGAAACTGATTACCTGGAAACCTTTTTTCTTCTCTTCAATTTTTCCCTTCCATGTTGCAAGGTTGAAAACTTCTAATTGTGCTTTTTCAGTCAATGAGTGGATTACACATTTGGAATCCCCCAAAATTTTGATATTTTTATGTTCTTTGATGAGGCTAGGAACATAAGAACTCAATTTGCAATTAATTCTACTTTAATATTTGTACATGTTCCTAAACCAACTCTGAAGTGTATGGCTTTATCTGCTACCATTTCGATCATGCCTCCTACTCCACAAAAATTTCCTTGTGCTGCACCATCGAAGAAACCAATAGGGTATTCTTGTAGCAAGCAGGGAATTATACTTTCCTCAGATTTGTCGTGAAGAGTGATTGGGAGAATTCCTTGTAATGAGAAATAATCCTCGGAGAGAGTTGTAGAATGTTCAAATTTGAGATTATCTTGTTCCTTAGAAGCCAGATTCCCGAGGGCATGAAAATTGGAAGAGAAAGATGTTGTTTAAAATTTTCAACTCAGTATTGAAGTAATCCACAAAGGAGGTTTGTACAAGATAAACACTAATGTTCATAATCTTCAGAACCAACTACCAAATTTCTTGGATAATTGACAGCCAATGAAAATGTGGTCAATCAAGTCATCCTTTTTTCTACAAAGACAACATTGATTAGGACCAACAAATCCTCTTTTTTTGCAGGTTTTGCTAGGTTAGAATTTTGTTATGTATCACCAGCTAGGTAAAACATTTAAGTTTGTTTGGTATGTTCCATTTCCAAATATTTTAGGTCCACGAATTTATATCCTAATTCACCTCAAAGTGGGCTATTGCTTTATATGTCAAGTTTTCTTTTACTTTACCCATAGAATTTTCCAAACTCCATATTCATTGGTCCTCTGAATCATTGAGGCAGATCCCGTTTAAATCCATCTCTTTAATGAAATGATTCCACTCTTCAACCAAAGAGACTGCCACAAAGTGTTATGCTCTTGACCTGCAAGAAGATACCAGAATACCAAATATGCGAAGAAATATGCCCCGAACATAGAACAATAAGAAATAACAGCAAGTATTTTATTATTCAGAAAGGAAAGCAATGTTCACTTGCCTCTTCGAGGGGGCAGCCTCCAATAGAGTTGGGCTCAATTACAAAATAAGACATGATGCTCCTCGAGGGGAGTCTCTATCCTTTATATAGGATTCATACATGTAATACAGTGGGTCAATACGATGGTTCTTATTAATACCATATATCTAATACCATGGCCAATTTACAACTAACTGTGGTCCCTTCTTTAAATGCAGGTCAACCACTTACAATTATTAATATGGGCTTTATTGACTCTTTACTTAACTATAACTATGACTCGACCCTATTACATAAATAAGGGGGTTAGGGTTGGACCCTAACATGCCCTCCCCCATAAAGATAGCCTTGTCCTCAAGGCTGAAGCTGCGGAAACTGTTGAAGGATAGTGGTTGGTTCCCAGGTCGCATCTTCTGGAGAGGTGTCTTTCCACTTGACGAGGACTTCCTTAATCGTGCGGCCGCGTAGGTGCCATTCTCGCTTGTCAAGAACCTTTTTAGGTTGGAGCCAGATTGAACCTTCTTCATCCGATTCCGATAGACTGGTTTGAATTCGGCAATGGTTCCCAATCACTTTCTTGAGGCATGAGACATGGAAGATTGGATGGATTTTTGCCGTGGGTGGCAAAGCTAGCTTGTAGGCTACTTCTCCGATGCGCTGAAGTACTTGATACGGTCCGTAGAATTTTGGAGATAATTTCTGGCAACCCTTGTCTTTGAGTGATGTTTTCTTATATGGTTGCAGCCTCAAAAATACCTGATCCCCTCATTGAAATTGGCGTTCTGAACTATGTTGATCTGCCTGTTGCTTCATGCGGTTTTGAGCTTGATGGAGATTCTCTCTGAGGTGGGCCAGCATGGTTGTGTGGTTTTGTAGGAGTTGATCCACTGCTTGTACCTTCAAGCATCCCTGGATATAAGAAGTAGGTGAAGGAGGGAGTTGACCAATAACTGCTTCATATGGAGTCATTTTGGTGGTGGCATGATAGTTAGTGTTATACCACCATTCGGTTAGAGGTAACCATTGTACCCATAGATGTTGCTTTTCTGAAGTGAAACACCTAAGGTAGGTCTCTAGACATTTGTTGATTGCTTCAGTTTGACCATCAGTTTGGGGATGATAGGAAGTACTGAGTTGTAGTTGGGTACCTTGTAGCCTGAAGAGTTCCTGCAAAAAGTTACTGGTGAAGATCGGGTCACGATCAGACACAATGGAAGTGGGCATGCCATGCAATTTGAAGATCTGGTCCATGAAAGATTGAGCCACGAAAGCCGATGTAAAAGGGTGGGGTAGGGCACAAAAATGAGCATACTTAGAAAGTCTGTCCACAACCACCATGATGACTGGCCTGTTGCCTGACTTCAGAAGACCCGTAATGAAGTCCATAAAAACCTCCATCCAGATTGAGGTCGGGATGGGCAATGGTTGTAATGTGCTTGGGGATTTGACTGTTTCTCCTTTGTGGCACTGACATACGTCACACTCAGCTACAAAAGTAAGAATTTCCTTTTTCATGCCTGTCCAAAAGAATGAACATTGAGTGCGAGCATAAGTCTTTGAAATCCTGAATGGCCTGCAGTGGGAGATGAGTGCAACTCCGCCAAAATGCGATTTTTGAGGGTGGATGTTGGTGATATCACGACTCTGTCCTTGTAGCGAAGAATCTCATCCTGCCAAGAGTAATCCACTGTGGAATTTGGATCTGCCTGCAATTTATTAATGAGTTGGGAGAGCAAAGGATGTGAAAACCATTCCTTGCGAGGCTCTTCAATCCATTCGGGAATAGGGAGGGAGATTACGAGCAGGGTGCTTTCCTCCTCAAATTGGCGTGATAAAGCATCTGCTACGACATTTTCGTGCCCTTTCTTGTAAATTATCTCATAATCATATCCCAACATTTTGGCGAGCCATTTATTTTGTTATGGCAAGGATAGGCGTTGCTCCAAAAAAGA
>APFE031692802.1:0-46108 GCA_000404065.3 Pinus taeda
AGGGATTTTTTCTCATAAGGCACTTGTCACTTGGTCAATTTTCATGGATGATAGCACATTATGGGGATACAAAGAGTAAAACCTTCTTTAGCCAATTGATAAATCTCAAAAAAAAGGGTTCAATGGTAGAGCACATTGAGGAATTTCAAAAATGGAATATAAGAGTAAATGATATTCCATAAAAGTAAAGGATTGATGTCTTCATAGGGACCTTAAAGGATAACATTCAACATGAGGTTTGTCTTTGGGAACCTAATTCATTGGAGAAGACATTCATGTTGGCAAGAAAAACTAAAAGCAAAATTATGGAAACAAGGAATCCCACCACTCACGACTATAGTTATGAAAGTGTTTTTTCTCCTAGCCTTCCACAACCTACAAGGTTTACACCACAACAATTGGAAGAAAAAAGAGAAAAAGGGCTTTGTTACAATTGTGATATCAAATACACTAAAGATCATAAGTGTGATGAGAAGAAATTATTTTACAAAGATTATGAATAGAAGGAAGAAAAGGATCAAGAAACATCAAAATAAGAGGATATATACCATGAAAAAACCCTAGAGGAAGAAGAAATGAATCCGACCATATCTTGTAAAGAATTGGTAAGAATTACCACTCCTCAAACTCTTAATATAGAATGACATATCAAGAAGAAAAAGGTTCAAGAAGTTAAAGACCACATTCAGAAAGAAGAAATGAATCCAACCATATCTTGTAATTCTTTGGTCGGAATTACCACTTCTCAAACTATTAAGATAGAAGGACATATCGAGAAGAAAAATGTTCAAGAAGTGAAAGATCACATTGATCATCAAGAAATGAATCTGACAATATCTTGTAATGCATTGGAAGAAATTACCAATCCTCAAACTCTCAAGATAGAAGGACATATCAACAAGAAAAAGATTCAAGCAGTGAAAGATCACATCGAGCATCAACAACAAGTTCTCCAACTTTTAAAGGATAATGCCAGTTTGGTGCATAATCGCATGAAACGACAGGCAGATCAACATCACAGTGAAAGAAGTTTTGATGTAGGCGATTGGGTATTTTTATTTCTACGTCTGAAGAAAGCTATTTATAAGAAGGAAATGTTGGCAATACTAGATACGCTTAAGAAATGGCGACCTTACCTAATGGGAAGACACTTGAAGGTAAAAATGGATCATGATAGTCCTAAATAATTTTTAGAACAAAGATTATCTTCAAAATAATAGAAAAAATGGGTCACAAATATGTTGGGTTATGATTTCAAATCATCTACAAAAAAGGGAAGAAAAATGTTGTTGCAGATGCACTCTTAAGAAAGGATGAGGATGTGGAAGAATTTTTTTTTCTATTTCTATTATCCAACCAGATTGGATAAACAAAGCAAGGGATTAATGGAATAAAGACGAAGAAGTGTGGCCACTCATTCAAAAGTTGCAGAAGATTCCAGTTCAAACAATATTTCCAAAACTTTATGTGGAAGGAAAAATCATATTGAACCCTGGACTAGTCACAGAAAGAAGAAACTGATAGCTACGAAATTGATCAAATTCAGAGTATCTCCTCAAATGGAAGGACTTACCCACTGAAGATTCCACATGGGAGGACAAATTTTTTATATAGAAGCATCAAGAACTACTCAAGCATTGAGCACAACACCTTTTGAAGGAGAGGGGCATGTTAGGTCTCTATACTACTAGTGTAACCCCTTATTGTTATTAGTACAACCCCCTTATTATATTGTTTTTCCCATGTAGTCCCCATATTGTTATTATTGTGCCCCATAGAAGCCCACTATTTTTATTATTGTGCCCTTACATTATTATTTTTATATTGGCTCTAATTATATTATGACCCCTTAGACTCCTATAAATAGAAAGGAGGTCGTGTCATTTGTATCATCCAAGAATTGTTCATTTGTGTAATGTAAAGGAGGTTACCCCCTCAAAGAGGCTGAATTATAAGGTGTTTATATTCATTTTCTATCTTTTTGTGAGCTAGTTTCATAACATTTGGTACTTATCTAGGGAATACCATATGATTGAGCTCCTATACCGACACCCTATCCCCTTAAGCCCCATGGTTAAGACAATGTTACTGTATTTATGGAAGCGAGAGGAGGCAACTTTAAAATTAAGATACCCGAATGGTTTTATATTCCTAACAATATTGCTAGATATTTCCCATCTCTGTCTAGCTACAAACAAGGCTTCTTCCTTGATCTCTTGGAGGTACTCCTTCTTATCTTGTAAAATGTTTGTGTGGAATGACCCTAATTGGCCCACAACACCAGCTCGCTTCATAAATTTCTTGTGCCTGATAGAGAGATATAAGGGTTTTGTGGACTCCCCCCCTATCCCATAGGTTGATGCCATATTCCTATTTTCTAAAAGTATTATGGGCCTTGGCCCATTTTATCTGGTCAGCAGAAAAGGAAAGAAAGGCTTGGAATTGGACATCCCCTATAAAGGAGCTAGGGTTGCTATCCCTGTCATCTTCTAAAAAGAAATTATGCATATAAATTTTACACAAGAGGAATTTTACCTGCTCATTCTGCTCTATAAAGCAATTGATAAAGTCTAGGGTGGTCTTGATTTCCACAGACTTTCCAGCCTTAACAGCTTTGATTTTCAGCGGGAGGTACCTTTCTAGGAGGAATAATGCATAGTTTGTAGCAAGAGATCGACATGACAGGGTGTTTGAATAAAGAGAGAAAATAGTCTCCAATTTCTCTTTGGCCTTCTGTAATTTGACCTGTTCTTTTTCAACCTTTTTCTGCTCAGCCTTGTACAGAACAAAGGTCTCATCCTCAGTGGTTGTGAGTGCCTCAAATTTCTTCCTTAATTCTTGATGTACACATAGGGGCATTACTTCCTTTTTGTGCTGAGTTAATTCCTACTGGACCTTAGTTAGTTCATTCTGCAATGTACTAATGACTTCTTCCCTTACTAGCGGAATGTAAGCAGGTGTCTCCTCTGTTCGTGTTTCATCATCTTGTGTTTCCATAGGCTTAATCTGAACAAAAAATTCGGATGCTTCTTGAATCATGCAATAATCAACTGGGATGCTTTCTTCAACATTAATTTCAACAACAACGTTCATATTAGGGAAGTCCGTTTGGCTCTCCTATGGGAAAACAAAAGGGTCTTCATTCTGCATTTCAATGTCTTCTAAAAGACATGGTTCTATCTGAGTTTCTTTGAATAAACCAAAAGAATCTTAGTTTGGGCTTCAACATATTTTCAAGACAATGTTCTGTCTATGTCCCTGTGGTCTCCATTTCCACTTTCAATTTTCTGACTTTGACTGCTTCTTTTAACCACAGTCTTAGCTACCCAATTATTCTCTTTTGTTTCCTATAATTTTCAAGAATTTTTTTGAGCTTGTCCTTGTAGGTCTTCTCTATTTCAAGACTTCCGACTGGTGGTGGTGCAACTGAATTTACCTCAGATTCATGCTTAGTTGGAATTGTGTTGGCATCAAGGAGGGGTTCAGTTGGAACGATATATCTCGATAGAGCTTAATGTTCTAGTTGTTTTTTGTCATGAATTTCTCTCTCAGGAGACCCCAATGGAATGGTGTCTTCTAGGGAATTATTGTTTTCCAGGCTTTCTTCTAGATGGGCCTCGTCCTTAGGCGACTTCATAAAACTATCATTCCTTGGATGATTTCGACCTCCCAGGGTTTCATCTGTAGGATTTTCTTCAGCTGGGGGGTCCAATCGACTGGTAACTCCTGATTGATTTTCTTCTCTAATGGTTTCTTCTTCATGCTCTTCTACTTCTGGGGGGTTTTCCACACAAGGGATTAGCTCCCTCTGTTCTTCTAAAGAATCAACAAGTAGCAAGGTTTGACCAGAACTAGGTCTTCCAGCAGAGATAGACTAGTTGAGGGCACAATTTTGTCCTTCAACATTCTCATATTGTTCTCTTCGCTCACCAAATATCCCCATGTTTTCTAGTACCCTGGCCACCTCTTCGTCATAGTCTTGCAAGGAATCATTTTGTGGCCATGGAAGTGGTGTGTGAGATGGCCCAACCTCATTTTTTTGAATTAGGGTCTATTGCTACGACTTCACCACAACAGAGTGCCTTCATTTTGTTAGGTTCAAGGGCATAGAGGAATTCTTTCTTTTTAGTGTCCTTCTCGGACCTGGGGTTCTTTGCCCTTGCTATTATGTTGCTGGGTTTTCTATAGGTGGGGCCAGAGTAGGATTTACAATATATTCCTAGGTTAGCTACTGTTGGGCTAGTCCATGCATGAAAATCAATTTGATCAGCCCATCATGACTTATGACTGTGTGTGGGTCCTTTGATTTTCTAACTCGACGAGTAACATCATGCAATAGGGAATTCAAATAAAACGACATATTAACTGAATTTTTTTGTTTTAAGATGGATAACAATTTGAGTTGTCGGGGCTTTACCACATCCTGTCAACCATCGCATTTGATGTACCTCTGAACAATGACTCCCAATTCTTGCCATGGTTGTCTTAACGCTGAAGGGTGAATCCCCTTCACTTTTCGCGCCAATTGCTTGCCTGGGTCTTGAAATACTACAACCACATTGTATAAAAGGATGTGTTTGTCTGTCCATTCTGTTCCCTCAGCTGGAAGTCCAGTGACATCGGCTACAACTACTTCGAAGACCATTATGTTCTTTCCTCTTACCATGATCCTTCCATTCTACAAATTTTGCAAAAATTCAAGTGTCATTTCTTCGTGAAATCCTTGCAATTTATTCAAATATTGGAGCTAGCCAGCATGCTTGATAATTGCATGATCCTGGTCTGATGCCATGAGCACTGTGGGTTCATTTTGGATGGCTCTACCTCCCATGGATGCTGTTTTCCTATGACCAGTTCACTGGCATGCACTTCTCTTATTATTTCGCAGTATAGAACAACAACAGAGAACGATAAAGCAATTAATAGGGAAATGAAGTTGTTTTGGAAATTAATATCATGTAAAGTCAAGTCATTTGTCTCGTCCGCAATATTTGATGTAGGCTAATCTGCATGTGATCTATGATGGTTATCATCCTTCTTCCAATAAAAAATACTTTGATAATAATTACACATACACAATCATCATATCGTCCTTAAACCGAAAATCAGTTTAATATATATCACACAATTATTTGTAAACTGTCGCACATGATATTCATACACATACCATCCCCCCTCCAATGGGCAAAGGGCGTCCAGATCTGCCAATAATGGGAAATACAGGAGAAAGCGTTAGTAATACATAAATGCAGGAAACCAATCAATAAAAAGTGGCACAATATATGATAAGGCAATTAAATAAATACATGTCATCGGATTTGCAATGGTCATAAATTAAAACAGAGATTTAAATCATTATGTCGAAATATTTTTACCTTAAGCGGTATTAGTAACAAATGCATGATCGACGATAAGTATTAATGGTTGTCATTAAAGTGATTAGACAAATATGATATAATGAATATAAAATATAAGTTACCATGCATGTTGGCTTTTTAGGAATGTTGTTCAAATGGGAAATTTCCTTTAGAGATGAGTCCATAGGTGGTAATAGAATAGGGAGCATTTGGTAGTGTCACATAGTACTCCAATACCACAAGCAGAGCCACTGCTGCTAGCAAGCGTTCATAGCCTCGACAAGGTTGCTTTTTAACCCCAAAAATGAGTCAGAGTCCTCCTTTTAGTATGTAGGTGATTTTTTCTTTTCTTGCCATAAACAGACCACTATGATGGCATGGTGACCAGATAATCACAGTGCCATTCACCAAGATATAACAAAGTGTTCAAACTGGCTCGTGATGAGACCCCCTATCCTCTTGAAGATAATGTTTGTTTCATTTTAATATTTCTTTATTCATATTTTCATATTTTGATGTTTTTATTATAAAAAGAGGGAGGCTCATTTACTCCATAAGAGTCAGGGATGGTATAAGAAGTAAAAAAAAATGCCAATGGAAGTTTATACTTTTACCTCCATATCATCATATCAAAGGGATTTATCCATTTGAAAGTATGAAAGACAAGCCAACATGGTATTAAAATAATAAATCATTTTATGATATGTCCAAAGAAAATATATTCAGCCAGTCATTATCAAGATGCGCCATGTCAGCTTTGGAATAAAGATGACCATCAAAAGGTTTTATAGGTCATAATGATATTAACCATACTATTTTTATTTATCTTAGGCACAAATCCAACCAGATGGGTTTCATTCAAAACATCAAAGAGAAAGAAAAATGGAAAAAAGACTGACTAGTGATGAAACAACAAAGAGAAATCACAGTTGTTTATTCTATCGGTTACACACAAAAAGCAAAACCAGAGCTTATTCAATTGATTGAACATCATTCACTCAAAAAAATGTTGTTCAATAGATTGAACAACAACACAAAAATGAAAAAAGTGTTTTTCAATTGATTGAACAACAATTGTTCAATAATTTGAATAGTGAAATTGAAAAGAAAAACACACAAAAGTTTTCTTCAATTAATTGAACAACAATTGTTCAATCTATTGAACAATAAAATCGAAAAGGAAAAAAAGAAAAAAGCGTTGTTCAATGGATTGAATAACAATCATTCAATCGATTGAACAACAAAATAAAAAAATAAAAAAAATCACAAAACATGTTGTTCATTTGATTGAACAACAAAAAAATCTTAAACCTCAAAAAATGTTATTCAATTGATTGAACAGCAAAAAAATCGTAAAACACAGAAAGTGTTGTTAAATTGATTGAACAACAAAAATCGTAAAATGCAAAAATTGATGTTCAATTAATTGAACAACAATCATTCAATTGATTGAATAGCAAAAATCGTAAAATGCAAGAAGTGTTGTTCAATGGATTGAACAATAATCATTCAATGGATTGAACAACAAAACACACAAAGTGTTGTTCAATTGATTGAACAACAACACACACACACAAAAAAAAATTGATGTTCAATTGATTGAACAACACTTATAAAATACCCAAAACAAGAAAAATCGTCATATCTACTTGGTGATTCCTAACTGAATTAAAATCAATTAGAAAAATGAATATATACATTATTTATAGGTAAATAAAATCACAATGTTAGGAAAGAAAATTTGTTGGGTCATTACTCCCTACAGCTAGAATTTGCGTGGTGGGGTCCTCACATACCTGTTGGCAGAAATAATCCTTCATGAGTAGTTTGTGATAGAGACGCACCTGATTCCCATGAACCTTGAAAGAATGGCCAAACCCATCAATGGTAGTCAAAGTGAGAGTACCATTTTTATGTACTTCATGAATTTGATAAGGGCTTAGCCATCTTGTTTGTAACTTACCTAAAATGTCTTGGAATCTGGAGTCATAGAGGAGTGCCCAATCTCCTTTCTGAAACATCTTCTTTTTTATAAGGATGTCGTGCGACTTTTCCCTTTGCTACTAGATAATTGCAGTCCATTGCAGAGCAAGTAGTTAAACCTCATCTAGTTCATTGACTTGTTGAAGTCACCTGGTTTGGTTTTCTATTAAATCTAGTCCCACTTATTGAGCCGTTCTTAGAGTCTTTATTTCGAATTCAATTGGAAAAATAGGTTCTTTGCCAAACACGAGTTGGTACAGAGAGTATCCATTAGTATTCCTCCAAGTCATATGATAGGCCCACAAGGCCTCTGGCAGTCTAGCAACCTAGTCTCACTGATGTGTTGAGACTGTCTTGGTCAGAATTTCCTCAATGACCTTATTGGTGTTTTCAACCGGCCCGTTCGCCTATGGGTGATACGGGGAAGTGATCCTATGTGTAATGTGATTGTTTCTGAGAGTGGCTATAATCTTGTGTCCTACAAATTTCCCTCCCCCATCTGTTATCACCTACCCTGGTAAACCATACCACACAAATAGAACAAAAAGGAAGTTAGTCACAAATTCCTCTATGGTTCTTGGAAAATCTACCATTTCCACCCATTCCATCACGTAATCTATCGCAACCAGTGTGTAGGCCTTTTGATTTGATGGCATATGGAATGGGCCAATAAAGTTCAATGCCCATCGTTCAAAGGGTTCTATGACCAGTTGAGGCTACAGTGATATTTCATCAGATTGGCTAGGCTGGCCCATCCTTTGGCAGCTATCACAAGCCTGGGCATATTTCTTAGCATCTTTAAAAATAATGGGCCAATAATAGCCCATTTGTAGTACCTTATTCCCTTTCCTTCGATCTGCGAAGTGTGACTCGTAGGGATCGTCATGGTGAGCCTTCAGAATGTCATAAATCTCATACTTGTGAATGCATCTGTGTATACACATATCAGACCTCGTGTGAAAAAAATATTCGCCAATCCAAGAGAATCGGGAGTTGTGCTAGATAATCTCTTTCCTTTCCCTTGCTGTCAAATGTCTGGGCAGCTTCCACACTACTAGATATTTTCCTATATATGCATACCATGGCATCTTGACCGCTATGGAAAATAAATGCTCATTTGGAAGTTGGTCGTCCACTATGAGTGGATCATTTATCTTTGGACTCGAGACAGAAAATTAGCCACTGGATTTTCCTTCCTTGGACAATCTTTGATAGTAATGTCAAACTCCTGCAAAAGTAATAGCCAACGAGTCACTCGACCATTCGTGATAGGTTTGTTAGCTAAATACCTAATGGTAGAGTGATTAGTATATAGAAAAAATTGGTAGCCAGTTATATAATGTCTAAATTTTTTTATGGCATAAATGACAGCTAAGAATTCCTTTTCTGCTACTATATAATTAAGTTCTGCAACAATAATATTTTTGCTAATATAATATATAGCATAAGGTTTTCTATCCACCTCCTAGCGAGGACAGTGCCTATTGTTGCATTTGATGCGTCCATGTATATGTGAAAAAGGCAGCTCCCAGTTTGGTCCACATAATATTGGTGTCGTCAAGACTAGTTTCTTTATACCTGTCAAAGTTGTCACATTTGTCAGACCATTTAAAATCAACATTTCAAGTTAAAGCATATAAAGGCGCAACAATTTGTGAATTTTTTTTGATAAACCTGTGATAATAGCCTGCATATCCGAGGAAGCTAAGTACCTCCATCTGAGTATAGGGTGTAGGCAATAAAAGAATTACTTATATTTTGGTTGGATCTACCTGTATCCATGCTACAGATATGTAATGTCCCAACATTGCACCTTTGGTCATCATCATGTGACACTTGACATTTCTTAAACATAACTTGGTAGAAATGAATTGTTCTAAAACCTTTTATAATGTTTGAAGTGCTTGATCAAAGTCATCCCCATATGGTGTAAGGTCATCCATATAAACTTCAAGTCCTTCATTTATCAGATCAACAAAAAATGTTGAGTATAGATCTTTGAAATGTAGCTAGGGCATTGCATAAGCCAAATGGTAACACTTTGTAAGTGAATGTACCCCAGGGTTAGGTGAAGGTTGTTTTATCTTGGTATTTAGGGGTGATTTGAATCTGATTATAACCGCCAAAGCCATCTAGAGAGGATAAGAACTACTTCCATTCCAAAGTATCAAGGACTTGATCAATAAATGGAAGAAGGAAGTGATATTTCTGTGTTGCCTTGTTCAATTCTCGATAATCCACACAGATACACCACTTCTTGATTTTCTTAGGGATAACCACCAATGGAGAGACCCATTTTCTATCTAAAATAGGATAAATGAAATTCATGTCCAACAAATTTTGTAATTCATCTTTTACAATGTCCTTGAGATGCGGATTCAATCTCTGTGGAAGCATTCGGATAGGACGAGCATCCTTTTTTGGTGTAGATGTGATGTGTACACAACTGTGGGTCTATACCCTTCATGTTAGATAATCCCAGGAAAAAGGCCCTTTATATTTTTTGAGGACCTAAATGAGGTTTTTGTACTGATCACTATGCAGACTATCACTAATGTTTAAAACTTTGCCTGGTTAAATTTCCACAGGCTTGCTGTTATGAACAACAGTCATCTGGATATGTTGATCATCAGTATCCTTCAAAGGATCTTCCAAGGCTTCATTATCAAGGATTTCTTCGAACATTTTACATTTTACATTGCTCACATTAGCTCTCTGATTGATAAAGTTGATGATAATGTCATCTTCAGTCTGATCTATGAATTCAATTGTTTCTGCTACTGTGAGTGGTGAACGAATGCTTTCTTCTAGGTATGCGGGTGGTTGTTTACATATTTTTACAATGGGAAAACCTTGTTTGGAAGGAGGATATAAAACAAGATTTCTTATAGCATCCCCCTTAGCAATAGTCATGTTTCCCTGTCGGTAGCCTATATAAGCATCAACTCTCCCCAGCCAAGGTCGGCTCAGAATCAGAGGGTACCCATCCAATCGACTCTTTGGATTTATAACAAGAAAATATAATGGATACTCCCATGAATCAACAAAAACCATAACTATCCTGTAAATTTCCTTTTGGCCTTACCACTGAATGATCAACAAGTTCCAGTAGGGTTGTGGTTGGTTCCAGAGTTGTAATACCAAGTGCTTGACAGGTTTATGTTGTTAGGATGTTAATGGCAGCACCCAGATCCACTAGTGTATTGGGAAAGGAATGACCATATCTCTGAACTATAACTATGGGGTTCCTAGATATTCATACTTTACCAGACTTTCCCCTCCCAAGAGTAAATCAAATAAGGTTCCTACAACATTAATGGTGGGTGAAGTTTTTTCTTTCCTCATAGGCTTCTTTACACATAGATTTTTAGTTGTTTTAGCATAGAGGGGAATATCTTGGATGGCATGGAGGAGAGGAATTTTAATAAAAATATTTTTTAGTTCCCCTACAAGATTGAAATATTAATGAACAATCGGTTTAGGTATCGTTAACCTTTCGTGGAACGGGGGAGAAGTGACTATGAGTTTCTTAGGATCTTTATGTTGATCCATCTCTTCTGCTTGTTTTATTTCTGTATCAATTATAGGTGGTGGTATATGTACAGGTGGGGTTTCGATCTCAATTGATGGTTGGTCCCTACTTTCCTCAGGGGTGGCGATACGTCTCGACCTCAATCTAAGTTCATTAAGTTCTTTTTGTTCAATCTCATAATTTGAGCTTTCGACAATTTTCACTAGCTGAACCGGTTTGTTATTGGGATTCCGATTCAGTTGAGCTGGAAATTGAGGGCACAGAAGAGGCTAATGATTTTGTTGTAATGGATAAAGAGCTTATAATGTAGGTTGAGGTTGAGGACTTATCCCCATATGTGTATTGGATATTCCCAAAGGTCGTTTCCAATGTGTAGACTAGTTTGGATTTTGAGAAGTCGAGGCAGGTCACTAGGATGGATAGGGATTACCTTGCCAAATAGGAGTAAAAGGAGAATTTGGCTAGCTTTACTCAGAAAGGATTGAGTTGGCCATAGTGTCATAGGGAATGACTGGGATTGCCAATTTGAGTAAGGTTATTGGCCTTGTCATGCTGCTCCAGGGTTTTGTTGCTAATTAAATGGTGAAGAAGGAAAGAAATAGGATGTGTCTTGTGACATACTTGTAGGTTTCACCTACCACTATCGATGTTGGTTCATTAGATACACTAGCTTTGTCTCTTCTTTTACTTCCTTGAAGACTGCATTCAGCCCTAGAAGTGATGGACATTATTCAATGGTGTGATCCTTGGTACAGATAGTGCATGTTTGAAACATATCCAATGGACACTCCCATTGGCCGTGCTTCTTCCAGAAACGTGGATAGAAAATGACAAAGTTTTGTTTATCTAAGGCTTGTTTCTGTTTAGCATGTAGGAAGTCTAGCTATCTTGTGAGGGTGCCCAGAATTTCCATCTTGAAATCTTCTAGGAGGTTACCGATTTACATTCATGTTACACCTCCACTGTGAGGTTTGTTTCCCATACTCATGGGATCTCAATTTCCTTATCTTGTGTGTGTGCTTCCTCACGAACACATGATACACAAATGGATGATTTGATCATAATCTTCTTGAGAAATATCTCCTTTCCCCATTAATTTAGGGTCTCTATCCATTCTTCTTTCATTTACTTAAGACAACTCTTAGGACTTCTTTTGGTAAGGTGGTGTGTGGATATATCTGCAAATTATAATGAAATCTTTTGACATATTCTTCTAGAGTTCCATTATCATTTGCAAACATCTTAAATATTTCATCTCTTAGCTCGCTAGTCTTGCAAGACTCCTGGTATCTTGTGAGGAAGGAAGTTTTCATATCATCCCAAGAGTTAATAGTACGTCCAACCAGACCCATGAACCATCTTAAAGCTACTTGTTTCAGAGTAGAAGGGAACAATTTTATCTTTTGAGGGTCAGTGGTGTAGTCATACCCTCTGTAGAGGACATCAAACTCGAACATGAAGGCATATGGATCCTCTATGATCATCCCATGAAAAGTTGGGATGCTCTACAAAGGAATAGCCTTTGGTCACTTGGTCGACTATGGGGTATTCCAATGTCAAGGTTTGACCTTGAGGTGGTCGATTTTCCATTTTGTCAAAGATGTGCCAATATCCTTTAGGGATTTCAGGGGGTTCTATTTGAGTAAGTGGATAATTAGAAATCAGAGTTGGTTTTGCAGCATTGCCTAGATCTAGGATCACAAGAGATCCTTGTTCAAACAACTGAGGTCCTTCCTTAGCAATTCCATTGGTTTCTCCCTCTCCTTCTCTTAAGTTACATGATTTTACCTCTTGTAGAGGATTAGAACATAAATTTGTTGTAACTTGAAGACTTCGTTTAAATCCTCTAATTTGGCTTTGAATCTCAGCATAGGCTGCATATGGTGAGCTAGTTGCCTGAGAGATTATAGTAGGACTTTTCCCATATATAGTCTAGAATCCTACTGATGCTTGAGACTCTGATTTTCTTATGATATTTTGTATAAAATTTGTTCTCCCAAGGCTTTTATATCAAGTTTCTATTCCCAGTCATTCATAAAAAACCTATTCCTATTTACTGAAAAGCGGGCTGGAGAGTAATCACTTTACTTGCTGGTTACGTACGTTCTCACCCACCATTTTTAAAACCCAATTCTTTTATAGTAAGGTAAAAGGAAATCACTTTGAAATACTCTCCCCTACAATGGTGCCAAAATGTTGGTGCACTAAGATGTATTTTTCCAGGAAATCTTAATTCCTACAATAATAATCAAGCGAGGGAAAGTGTTTTTATTTCAAGAGTGTTAGCACTATATATGCAGTTAATTCATAGGTTAAATTACAATGAAAGAACTTGGAATCATTGCAATTGCTAATTACTACCTCTCTTAAAGCCAATCCAAACCACTTTGAAAGAAATAACTCTAAGAGAGATTCATAACACATTTTGCAATTCTACTTAATCTATTCTGAAAGAAATTAAATCTGATTGCAACTAGAAAGAATCACACTTGACAATCTTAACTAGAACTGAAACTAGCTCGCTTAATCGTGAAAGAGAACTAAAACAATTGAACAACAAATAGTAATTGAACAACAAATGATAATTGAACAACGAATGATAAATGAACAACAAATAATAAGTGAAAAACAAATAACCATGTAAGCATCCTATCGAAGGCAATCAATTATGTCTTTGAAATCTATGATAACATTACTTGTAATGACCAACGATCTAGTGCTAGAACTTACATAACCAATTCAATCAAGAGCATCACACACATCTAACTTACAGCTAAATCTGAATCTTGAATAAGCAACAAATGTGAATCATAATCATCAATCCTCTCGGCAATTGAAATGATAACTTAACAATAACAAACTGTAAAGAATAAATAGAAAGAAATATAAGATAGGTGGAGCAACAGATCTTCTCTTGACTGGGCTCAAAGTCTCCAAAAGTCCCCGCTATTAGATACTCAGAAGATGATTATAAATTAAGTGCAATCTTCTTCATTAAAACAAGTAATAGAGTTACAGCATCACCAAGATGAAATTATTATATGTTCAAAAGAATAGTTACAAAGTGTGTATTTTTGAACTAGCCATAGGGATTTCATTTTGGCCTTATATATAAGATTTAGAAAAGTAAATAAATTAAAGTGAATCCTTAGGATCAGAAGATCCTGAGGATTTCACAATACTTGATCTGATTTTGTGATAAAATAGCATCGGTCTTCCCGATCTTCCGCAATCCTCCTTTGTCTCCGACACTGTATTTTTCCTTTATGGGATGCTATTGTTCTGTCGATTGAAAAACCATCATCAAATTCACGTATTCTACACATAAAGATAGTAAAATTTAGTTTTTCATGCTTAGATTCATATGATTTTTTACTAATTTCATTTACCCAACATCTGTTGTTGTTTCCTCAACTTTTATCCATAAAACAAAGATAGACATGTGAAGAGGAATGGTAAATAAAGTTGTTTACAAGGAGAAAACGATCCTTTTTCTCGTGCCAACAAAGGGAATAGACAAGGTGCTTAAAGACACAAATAATTCTAAATTTATGATCTCTACACCATTTCTACCCGAAAAGGTGGTGTTTGAAGGCACATTGTTGGGCCACATTTTGTCACTCAAGCCGGAGGATTGGGAGTTGGGAGATCACGAGAATTTCCCGCAACTTGTGTCAAACAAATATTTGTCCAAAAGCTATTATGAGGAAACTGGGGTTATGCGATTGGAGCTTAAGAATTGGGTCGGAGGAGTTGAGAAAGTAGGCCTCCTCAACATGCTCTAGGTGCTGCACTTTAGCCCCACAATCATTAACACTATATGTGTTCGATAGTTACTCACCTTAGTGCATGATGGGTGTCTCTATTTGGGAGAACCCATCCCAATTACCGATATGTTGATCCATTGAATCACTTTGCTTCTCAATCAAGGTGTGGATCTAGTAGAAGCATTTGGTGAGAAAACAAAGGAGAAGCAACTTGCAGAGTAGATGAAGAGCAGGTTTGGATTAGTTAAAATTTTTTGCAGATATTCCATCCGCTTCATTTCAGATCCCGTGGTGCATTTCTCCACACATATACTAGCATACAAGATCATGTAGAAGTTTTGCATGGATCTAGTTCCGGTGCATGTGATCTCCTTGACTACACAATGTGTGTTTTGGGAAGTATTAGTGTCTACGAATAAACACTTAAACCCTTAGACTAGTAGCTAAGTCTAGAACAACAGTGCAAAGAATTCTCTACTTTTCCTATGACCAATAGATAAAATAAGAGGCAAATAATCCTACCTGTAGCTTAGGCTTTCTCCTTATCTCCCTTAAATAATTCTGTCACTCCTCTTCGTACTTAATCCGCTTGAAGAGTACCTACACACAGACAAAAGACAACAACCAATCAAAGCATATGATAATGATCTATTGATTAAACATAGCATGGAATCAAGTACATGATACACATATGAAAGCATAAATGAATAACACAAGCATATGGAAAAAGCTTTGAATACTTTATTAGTAAAAGGAAGAGTTACAACCCATTGCTCATTTCAGCATCACTCCTCCAGTTCAATCCGATCCTCTTGTCATAAAAAGAAAGATATTTTGACATCATTAAAATACTTGAAATCAACTCAAGTCTCATACTAACAATATCTCCCTATAATTCAATAATTTCTATCCCCTAAACACTTGAATGAGTGGCCTTTCTATAGGTTAATGAAGGAAGTTATGCAATAGATGGTGATAATGAATGCCCTCCCAAACTTAGAATTTAGTTCCATGTGTTATAGAAATTTTTGGGAACTTCAACCCCAATCACAAATGTCCATAAACTGAGGTCTCTTAAGTCCCTAAAAGTGTTGCTTCACTACCTAAAGGAACAAGGTCAACTGATTACATCATCTCCTAGAAGTTGTCCACTGAAAATTGCTCATAAATGGTCAAAATTGGACCATACTGAAAGCTCAATGCAGAGGGTGCGATGCATATCACCTTCCCAATGTACAGGGTGCGATGCATACTAATTTGCTCCTTTGTAGGGTGCGATGGTCGGGAATGGAAAAATGGCAGGGACAAAAATGTGAGGTGGAAGATCATGGAATCTTCCAGAAGCTTCCCCTCTGACACTTGCCACTCATTTTCGACCAGGGTGAGTAAGAAGATCATCATTCTCCAAGTGGAAGTAGAACTATCAGAGAGAAGACACTAAACAAGATCCAAAAGATGACTCACCTCTCTGTAATCATCTATATATGGGATCCCTCATCCAGGATGCCAGAGGCCGGAATTTTGTATCTTATAGAGAAGTGTTGTTGGTATTCTGGTGTACATTCACAATGTTGGGTGATCTAGCTTTGCTTGAGGTGAAGAAGGGCTTCTTAGCTGGAAGATGATGCTGGGTCAGAGCACATGGTTGTAATCTTCTTGCTACTTTTCATCTGAATAAAGCTATTCTTGTTCCTTCCATATTCTTGTGTACTTGTTTATATATGCATGTATATGGTTAATGCACATCTGATCCTGCATTATTTATGAATTTAGATCCTTGTTTCTTGCATAGTAGTATGTTGTTGTGATTCCGCAGGTTCTTTTGAAGCTTGGCAGACAAAGGAGAAGTGGCGAAACTCTATCAAGAAAGAGAGGAAATCAAGCGCAAGACTCAGGTTGGCCCTCTTGGTCCTCTTCTCATCTATTTTCATAAAAGGAATCAATAGTAGACTTTGATTGTTTGTTTCTAAGATAGCCACCCATCTTAGTGGGAATAGCAACATCCGAGTGGGCACTATTCCCGGATAACACGCCACTTACCCCGTGAATAGACATGGTCCCCATCATACCTTCTCAATTGAACACAACATAAAATTTATCAATATCACAATATTTCGAGGTGGGAAGGTTAGTGAATTTCATGAGCTTAATATTTTTAGAGTATAATTATTCATCTTTGGTGTTTCTCCATTGCAAGCAGGCCTTGACAATACCCCAACGGATTCACTATAGGAAAAATGATAGCTCCGCAGTAAGAAAGCATGGTCAATACCCCAATGGAGTTGCTTGCTTCACCTCTCTATGTAGGAAGTCTTTCTCATCTTTTGCCTTTATTGTTATTATTATTATTATTATTATTATTATTATTATTATTATTTTGTAGGACTCTGCATTGGCACTTATTCATTTTTTGGTGGAAGAGGGATCCTGACTTATTGAGAGCATGAGAGTTTTTCCTTCAAATAAGCATATAAATACCTCTGATTTAGGTTTTCCCATTTAGATTTTTCCTCTTCTCCTCTTATACTAATTAGATAAGCATGAAAACACCAAAACATAGAGAACCAAATATATGCATACAATTTCCCAAATAAACACGAGTTTATGGTTAAATCAAAACTCTCCTTACATCTGAATCATATTTTCCATCAAAAATTCATCTACCAAACAATATAACCAACATAAGGAAGATAGACCAAGGTTTTAGCCAAATGTTGGAGTGTCACAAAACTCTTTATACTTCAGCCACACACATACTAAGAAGCCAAAACATTGTTATGAGCAACACTTATTCACATGATGAAAACAAAATAGAAATAAAAAAACAAGAAATATTATGTACATACCGTAGGGCCTAGCCCCATATCATCATTGAAAGTAGTTCTTTAAGTCTTGGCCATTGATAGGGAGAAATTTAATCTTCCCATCAAGTGATTTGTGTTGGCCAAACTTTTCGTAGACAGGAATGGCCCAATCCACAAGGATTGAAACTTGGTTTGTTTTCCTTTGTCCTCATGTGATTTATCCCACTTCATGGCTAAGTCACCCACACCTAAGTTGTTCTTCCCTGTAGACTTCTTGTTGAACCACCTCTTGATACAGTTCTAATGAAGCTAAAACTTTTCTTTTTCTTTCAACCTTTCTTCCTGTAACTTGTGAAGAGTGTCCATCCTACATTGCACTAATAAGCATGGCTTGCCTTAGGATTATATAGAAATTTGGAGAGAAATAAAGTAGATGTTGGGAGGGAGGATGGTTTCTTTTCCATATACCAGGAAGTAAGGGGTCAAAGAGGGCTTTGGAATGACTCGGTCATCCCATAAAGAATTTACTAAAGTGGAGTGTTAGTTCCTTTGTTCAAAGAATATGGTATTTTTGATGATGTGGGTGACATTCTTATTTGTGGACTCAAAAAGACCATTCCCCTACGAATAATAATTAGCTAAATGTTTCAATACAATTCCATTTCCCAATGCAAACTCATAGAGTCTTAACAATGAAAAATATGTTCCATTATAAAAAATAAGTGAAGTAGGAATGTCGAACCTGGATATGATATTTTGCTAAAGGAAATGAATGGCTTCCTGATCATTCACCTATTTAAGTGGAAATGCTTCTATCCACTGCATAAACTAGTCTACGGCAGTGAGAATATAGTGGTGCTTCTTTGAGGAATATAGAAAGAATTCTCCAATAACATCCAATCCCCACTATTGAAAATTTTCTTCCACTACGATAGGTTGCAACGGGGTGGCTAACTTCTTCTTCCGGTCGGCACACCTTTGACATACCATATACTTGCGGATGTAAGAAAGAGCATCTTTGAATAATCCAAGCTAATAAAAATTGACCTACATGATTTTATGCGCAGTTGTGTTTCCCACGAAATGTCCACCGACTGGTCCATCATGGGGATCACGTAATACCTTCTTTGAATCATGCGCTTCTAAACACCTAAGAAATATTCCATTATGGTGCTTTCTGAAAATTACCCCATGCACCAACTGGTAAGGTAATGGTTTGAGCCAAAGCGCCCTCTTTTTTTTGTGGATAAATAGGATGGCACAATGTCATGCTCAAGGTATTGGCATGCATTTGCGTACCAAGATTCTGTAATAATAGTGGGAGGTATTCACTCTACAATATAAATTTTAATTTCCTACTCCCAACTAGAGGGATATTCTTCTTTCTTTGCAGGCACTACTTTTTCTTCTTGTCGACATATATTGTGGCTCTTGATTGTGTGAATTGGTTTGAACTCTAAGTCATACTCTTGTAAACTAGTCATCCAATTTGCTATTCTCTCACTCATTGCTTGTTGAACAAATAATGATCTGACTAATGGGTTCGGAACAGAGATAATATAGTGAGTTTTCCATAGATATGGTTTAAAGTGCTTTTCCACCTTGTATATTTCATAATATTATTTATCGATGGAAGGATAATTGATTTCAGGTCATTGAATACTAGTGCTCATAAAGGATATTGGTCACTCGTTATTTTGATCATCCTTTTGCATAAGCACAACAACAAGAGAAGTGTCAAAAGAAAAGGTGTAGAGCATAAAATATTTGTTGAAATCTAGGTTGTATAGAGACGGTGCTTCTGCAATCGATTTCTTGATACGGGAAAACGCATCCTTTTCCCTTTTATCCCATCTATATATTGCATCCTTCTTTACCATCCCCTATATTGGCTTAACAATCTAAGCGTAATCAGAGATGAACTTAGGGAGGAAGTTGATTTTCCCATGAAAGGACTGCATAGCTTTCTTGTTCATTGGGAAGGGAATCTGCATAATGTCTTTGACCCTCTCTGGGTCTACTTTAATCCCACTTTTATCAATGATGTGGCCCAAGAGATTACCCTTGGACACTATGAAAGTAATCTTTTTGGGATTAAGGGATATCCCATACTTATGACATTACTCGAAAATTTTCCTTAAATGGTGTATGTGGTAGGACCTCTTCTTAGAAAACACCATGGCATCATCAAGGTAGACCACCATGCTTTTTCCAATCAATCTAAGGAATGCAATGTCCATGGCACATTAAAATGTTGCATCAACATTAATCAACCCAAATGGCATTCTCTTGAATGTGAACGTACCCCCCTTTGTGTGGAATGTTGTTTTGAGACTGTCAAGCCCTGAGATGAGAACCTGGTTATGTCTTGAATACCCATCCAATAAATAAAACATCTATGAGTTCGATATTTTTTACATCGTTTGTTCCATAGATGGCACAGGGTAGTTATATTTTTTCAAGGCATGGTTCAAGTTGTGGAAATCAACACATAAGTGGATTTCCCCAGACTTCTTCTTTGTCGGGTCAAGTTCGATACCCAAGTTTAATGTCGCACTTTATATATGATCTAATCATATTGCAAGTTCCTTAACTCCTTTTGAATGAGAGGCTCAAGCACCAGATGTACCTTCCATAGCTTTTGTTGGAATATTTTGGCCCCTTCATTAATTGGGATCACTTGCTAGATAATTCGTGTGTCATAAGTTTTGAGCTTGTCATACACCCACATGAATACATCTTGGTACTGCTTGAACAAGCAGATAATATCTTGCCACTCCTGTGGTGTGCAACAAGTACCAATATTGACAAACTTTGAATATTTTCTTTCTCCCAAATTTATCTACTTGTGTGAAGACGTTGAGCTATGGGTCTTAGCATTGACTGGCCCTTCGATTCGGTTCTGTAAGTCATACATGTTTTCCAATGATACCATGCCTTTTGGCACGAGGTTTCCTTTGCTTGTACTAGCTACATCCTGCAATTCCTTCTCGTGCTCATCTTCATTGATATCTACATCTTTGAATACATCAACGCTCACCATAAAATACAGTATCTGTTAATCATCATTGAAAACGTGTAAATTAGTAATATTATTAGGGATGCATGGATGATAAATAATTTCGAGAGAAAAATCATCCCTGAGTAGTGATAACATAGCAGCAATTTTTTCCAATGCATTTCCAGCTTCATTACACATTCTAGGAACATAAATAATGTAAAATCTTGGAAATGTGAAATCAAATTCCATACCTCTTGTTGGTAACTTTTTATATGAGGTGTCACACAGTTTATGGTATCACATACCTACCACATGACAATTTCTGAGTCACTTATTTCTTTGAGAACCAAAACGTTGAGGTCAATGGCTCTTTGCAAGCCCAAGATGGGTTCCTTGTATTATGTGGTGTTGTTTGTGCACTCAAATTCGAGGCAACTAGAGATCATGTGTTTTCTCAGATGCGGGTCTATTAAAACACAACTATCTCTAGATCCCTCCTGTGTTTTGGAACCATCAAAGTACAATGTCCACATATCATATGTACAAGCACTAAGTACTACACTAGTACTATTATTATTACTACTACTAACTACACAAACATCATTTCTACCAGTTGGACTAGGAAGGAGCTCCAACTGTGTAACTAGTTGGACTAGGGATGGTTGAGCAAGATGACACTCTTGTTCAGTTTCTAAAAAAAAAATGCCAAAGATAAGATCTGTGAAATCCAATGGCTTGTTCTTTCTATCCAAGGGAGTAGCCATGTGTTTCATATATCAATCTGAGTTCACTCGGATCTGATTGTTTCTTCCCTTGTGCAAAAGCCATAAATGTGACCAGTCCATAGAAAAGTACCCTTATAGATTTTTGGACCAATATTTACTTAACAATACCCAATATACTTCCAAAATGTATACAATTACTATTTTTATACATTGGTGAACTCATTCATTGGGCAATAAACAAATAAGCACATTCCTGAGTTCACCAATCACATGGACAAGAGTCTTGTCCAGTTGAATAATTTGTACATATGTTTTATCCCATTTTGCATTGATTTTATTTGCAAAAAATAATGGAATTATGTTTACTGATGCACTGGAATCAACTACAAAATTGTTTACATTGTAATTAAAAATTTCAAAAGTTAACAAAAAATGGAGGGCAACTTATATTTACATCAATTGTTAAAGTGTTAAGTACAGATTCAAGGGAACCAGAGGATGTACCATATCCCTTATTTGAAGAAGCATCGTTTCTTAAGGTGGACTACCCAAGTGCATGTATGAGCATGTCCCACTGGCTCGCGATCTTTGTTAGTTCAAACATTGAGATGTTGTAATCCAAAGCGGGAGAGATGGCCAAAGTGTGTGGGGTTTAACTTGATTTGTGACTTTTGTATTGATGATATTTCTCTTACTACTTGCAGAAGTAATTTTCATTTCGGCTACATTCCTAGACTTGCTCTGAGTGTTTTGTGTTGAGTTGATGGGTGGGCAGATCTTTCTTAACAAATGTTCTCTGAATTGTTGCTTCATCAACTCTTGTTCAATGGCTGACCCTTGGCTTCTCAAACTATACCAATTATTCTACTTCTAGGTCAGGCCATCACTCAGAGGTTGCTTCTTTGAAATTCTCTTTTCAACTGCAAGTACAAAACTGAATGTGTTCACTCCATGTACCATGGTAGGAGTTTCCTTGATAGCAGTAGTTTCTTCCTTTTCTTCCGCATACCCAATCTGCCCATCGAAAATTACTGTATCAATGAAGTGTGTAGAAAGGGTGTTCATGTTGTGGTTGCATTACAAAAATGTTTTTTCTGAATGATATTCTTGATGAAATGAACAATATTAAGCCATGCCCATACTCTCAATATTCAGTACAAAGTTCGATCTTTGTGTAGACTTAACTGGTTAGTTATTGTTTCTTCCAGAATTGGAAGTCCTTCTGAAAAGGTTGAGATTAGCAAGCTTGATGCTCACGATGGTCTTGCTTGACCTTTGCTTCATCTCTTCCAACTTGTTTGAGATAGTCTTGATGGTGCGAGTCAAGCTCTCAATATCGAGAGTTTCTTTCTCTTTGGCCTTTCTTACAGAGGCCTAAGACCTTTTACTTGTGTCTTTGTAGTATTTTGTTGGTTCATCATCTACAATGACCCCAATTGCACACAAGTTATTTTTCAACCACGATTATGTCTTCACAATTTTTTGCAGGTGATTTCTTTCTGTTCTCTTTACAAATTGTGCAATTCTTATCGACAAGGTAGAAGTGTAGTAATAAATGGTGATGGAGTCACTAGGTTTCATTTTTACTGGAAATTTATTCAAAATGTTGTTAAATCTCTTATTGAAATCTTTCACATTCTCTTTGTGCTCCATCCTAAGATCACCCAATTCTTTCAACAACATGGTAGGGGTCTTGTCATCAACGAACTTTTTAAGAAAAATATTCCTAAACACCCTCTAATTCTAGATGAAATTTGAAGGAAGACTATGATGCCATACAATTTATCTGTCATCTAAGGTGCATTCAAAAATTCTACATGCAACATAATCATAGTGTACCTCAAGCATTTGCAGATGTAGGTAGAAGTTTTCTAAATGGTCCTTTTCCTTTACTATTTTGTGAGGATCATACTTTGTTAGGAGCTTTTTTGGATGCTTTAGCATCTTTTGTAAAACACACGGAAGTATAAGTGGGCCCTAAGACATCCAAACTAGATCTTGGTCTTCCATGTATTCGTATTCGTCCTCCTCCTTTTTATCAAAATATAATGGCTCCTCTTCCTTTTCCTCCTCATAGCCTACCCCACGGAAAATATCTTCTAAGAGTACAACATTATCTCCATCACCACCATTATATGGTGGAGGTTGTTCTGAGTTTTCTGTGTTCTTCACAAAATCTACTAATTCCTTAAGGGTGGAAAAAACAAAATATTCAGTAGTAGAAACCATTATCCCCGTAGAGGTGGTTGGGTTCTTTTTCAAAAAATATGGAAGGTTTTATACTCTTGGAATCAATCCAATAGCTTTTGTGAACTTACAGGTTATGGCACAGATGGCCCAAATCTGATCGTAAGATATTTCACAAGTTTGTACAAGCTCAGCTTGAGAAGAGTCACCAAGTTCGGGAACACGAGTAGCGGAGGCATTATGAATGTTTTTGCCTTGACTAGAAGATTTGATATTGGGGTTGGTGGGGTTATCAATGATAAAAAATGGGTTTCCCTCCTTCTAGCACCAGAAAATTTGTTGAAGGTGTTGGACACGCCAACATTCAAGGGATCTCCCCGATATGAAGTCCCAATTAGACCTCAGATCGTTTTGTGTAGAAGTCCCATCCAAAAAATGGCTTAGTTTCCAAATTCTTAAATATGTGCCTCAGCTCTAACTGTCAACAAGAAAGAGGAATGGAATGGTTCCTTCAAAAAGCAAGAACGTGTTCCTAATGAGTGTTCAAATGTATATGTGTTAGATTTATTCTACTTCGGAGGGAATGATAAAAGTGAGTAATCGAAAATGGATCTAGAATAGACTTCTAAGTCTAAAAATATTCCTCACAAAGGAAAATTAAAGTTAAAGTATGCTCCTAGAAATAGTCTCACCGCATAGATCTCTTCATTCTGAATCTAACACATATTGAATGGGCTAAAATGGACTTCAGATGAAGAAGTTATTGCAAAAAGAAGATTGTGCATTATCCTTAGAAAAGGAGGCATTTCTTATAAAAAAATGGACTTAATGGCTCATTGAAAGAAATTTCATCGGAAGAGGTAAAAGGGAGGACTTAGACCAAAGGCTGGATGAACCCCCAATCAGTGATCTCTCATATATCGCATTGGAGGTAGGCGTGCATGCAATATCAGAACCCCGGGTGAGCCAATTTGCGATTGTGATGAAGTGAAAAGCAGCGATGCGATTGGCGATATATATATCGGGATCAACACAGTCAAAGGGAAGACCCCCGAGTCATTGCGATGCGATATGTGATGGCGCCGATCAGTGATAGTGCCAATGTGAGGGGGCCAATAGCGATATGCGATGCGCCAATATCAGCGATCGGTGATCGATGATTAGTGGATCCCCAATATAAAGGGTCGTTAACATATGCAATTGCGATTTTCGATCAGGGCATGGACCCGATAAGATTATGGATGCAATTTCATAATATTTGAAATCTAGAATTTCGTATTTCTTTGTGTTTCCATGTATTTGTCAAATTCTTGGGTTTTAAGCATTCTGCCTACGCGATTGCTATTTGCAATCATAGGACGAACCTGAGAGGGATATAGAAGTGATTGAAGGCCATTTGAAGTCTGGGCTTAAGGCCCATGATGGGTTTTTCTGTGTATTCCTTTGTATTCTCGTTACGAATGGGATATGTGTTATTTCACAGGTTTGTTCTGGAAAAAGGTCGCTTGTTTCTTTTCATTGTGAAATGGTCCCTATTCCTATAGCGTTTGGTTCGACGTTGTAGTGGGGTGTTTCTATAAGAATGATGTGTTATGTAATACACAGAGCCACAGAGCCAGCGAGCCAGATGTCCAGTCGCAGAGCCACAAAACCAGAGAGCCAGAGGGCCAATCGAAGAAACGCAGAGGCAGAGGAATGATTACACATAGAGAAACAAACAGGAACTATAGAGTCAGAGGACTCCTCAAAAGCCAGAGGGTGTGACTCTCACTAGGGGCTCACAAAAATGTAGCAGAAAATAAGTGAGTGCTCTCTTGAGAGAGCTCACAGCTGGGGAAGAAGACAAAATTGCATAGTACTCTCTCCCCATTCGTAGAGCTGACAGAGCCGAGAGCCACAAGGTGATAGAGCCAGAGAGCTCGAGAAAGCCATATAAGCCACCAGAGGTTGGGGTGATGGAAAAGGGGTGATTCCTTAGGAGCTGAGCGTAACAGAGTTACAGAGAAAGAGAGCTTGAGCGCAGCAGAGTTGCAAAGCTAAAGAGCCAAAGAGCAAAAGAGCTCAAAGTAGACTTCTAAGAACCATGATGTTGTACTGAAGTTCATAACAGTAAAGAGATCAAATGATCAAGCTGTTGCTAGTGTCTAATGTGTGTTGAAGATAGAATAATGAATTCTAGAGATAGTAAAAGAATTATGAGGGAGTTGGTGCAAACTAGGAGCTCAAGATAGCCTAGAGCGTTGATTAAAGGAATCTAGTCCAGAGAAGCCTACATATATCTACAAAGTATGGACATCCAGTGGGATAAGATGGCATTCTAAGCCCATTGGTTCAGTTGTAAACTAATGGAGTTGAGTGTGGAGCTTGTAAAAGAATTTAAGCCATAATCCCAAAGATCCTAATTGATTTGATTAGAGGTCAAGGAGATGTAGCCCAAAAGGTTTGGGTGAACTCCATATTAAGCTTGTTGTCTTATGGTTTATTTACTTGCCACATCTTGTTGTTATGTGTATGATGTTTATTTGATGCACAGTTTCACTATTATATGCTACATATTAGTTTTAAGCAAATAAACTTAAAGAAAATAAACAATTAAAGACAAAGACAAGCATACACCTATTTCAAGTTCTTTTAATTCTTCAAATTGTCAAGAATAAGCTAGATCTTGGAAATTGTTTAAGCTTTGGAGTGGGAGAGGTTCTTGTAAGCATGACAAGAAGCCTTTAGTGCCCCATTTCAGATAAGGTGGTACCATAGCATTAGGTTGATTAACCCCACCTTCAAATAAGGTTATATTAGAGTTGGTTATATCAGAGTAAGTTATACCAAAACAGGTTGTATCATGAAGCGGGTTGTATCATGATGCAAGTGGTATCATATAAGAATGCTTGTTTGACTTGAAAGGTGTCCAAACAGTAGCAAGGATTTTGTTGTTTGATCATTTTTAAACTAACTATTGTTTGAGTTTGCAAAGGTGAAGGGAAATCTATTGATAGCTAAGTCCACGAGAGGACAAGAAGGAAGAAGGGCTGAAGGCATTCTTCTTATCCCAAAGGACCTCAAAGCAATCCTTGAAGCACAAGAGATTCTTTAATGAAGACATGAAGCAAGACTTGTTCATCATGATGGATATGGTGAGAGAAATGTATGAGGATGAAAGGAAGAGGACCAAACTTAGAGAGTAGTTGAATTCCAAGAAGGAAGAGAAGCAGTTGCTTTTCGAAAAATTGCAAGAAGTGGAAGGCCAACTTCATATTGAAAACATGAACCTCGAAAGGGTGCATGAGTTGGAGACATAACTCTTTGTTACAAAGGAAGCCTTGGTCAAGTATCATCTTGAAGAATAGGTAAAAAATTCATGTTTGTCTTCAATTTCCTCTAAATATGTCTAATTAGTTCTTTTGAAAAACATACCAAAGGCATAGGTTCCAAGTTAATGTCCAAGATGGGATATGAAGGGAAAGGCTTGGGCAAACATGCACAAGGTATTGTTGAGCAAATAATAGTTGAGGAAATGCCTAAGTATTTGGGTCTTGGCTATGGACAAGCTTATGGAGAAAGTTCCAAAGTTGCCATGAATATCATTGAAACAACTCCAAGAAGGAGTTTCATTGTAGGTCTTCTACCTCAATATTGTGAATATTGTATTCTTGGGGAATTCAATAGCTTGAAACATCATTTTAAGAAAGAAGGTGTATATGAGCATACATTTGAACCAGAGATTTTTGGAAACTTTGAAACCATTGAAAAGGTTGATAGTGTTCCAAAGGGAGCTACTTCTTCAATTGATTCACCTCCTCATGAAAGCAATAAAGGTGAAAGAGAAAGGAAACTTTTGAAGGAAAGGAAGCAAGAAGCCAAAGGTCCACTGGACAAGTAAAATCATGTTGTCAAGAAGATGCACATGTGTTGCACTTACTACCATAAGCAAGGACACATTGCTGCAAAATGTTGGACTTTAAATCCAATAATGCTTCCACAAAACTTGAAGAAGGTGGAAGGAGAGAATGGCAGGAATGGAAAGAAATATTCCATGAATGATGTGTTTCAAGATGATTCACATGTTGATGTTGATGTGCAGACAAAGGAAGGACCTTTGAAATGGATTGGTAAGAAATGGTTAGAATTCTTATCTAATTAAGATTGCATGTCTATTGATATAACACATCTATTTGCATTTCTTTGTTAATGGAATGCAAGTTGCAAGATTCTACCAAGAAGGTGAATGGAAAAGTTGAGTAGGAGACTCACTTTATTGTTTCAAAATTATATCCATTTCAGCTTCGAAAGTATAGTGTGCTTAAGTGAAAGTTGAAGGATGAAATGCATGCATAAGCTTGATATGCATGAACACAGGGATGTTGATGATTTCCTTGTATTTAAACACGTATGTGTGATTAACTTGAAGGGTTTATTACTTTGTTGTAAACATGCATGTAATGTAATATTGACTTGAACAAAGTTAATTTGGTCTCCAAGATGGAGATGTTGATGAAGTGTTTCATATTTGAAAAAGAACTGTAAAATTCTTTCTCTACATGCTTAACTAAAGGTCAATTGTCTTAAAGGCATGTTTTATTGGCTTGTTATCTAGCCAATCATTTGTATGCATATGTAAAGACATGGAGGTGTTCACAAGATGTGAAATATGTTTCTTTTGTTGAAGCAGGAGTTTAGGACATCCAGTTGTTGTCTGCAATCCTGTTGTTGTTAATAGTTGTTGTTGATAGTATTTCAAACAGGTAAAAATGAAAATTTTGTGAAGAAAATGTAACTTCATGTTGGTTTGAGCCACCTTGGATCAATGATCAAGGCAGAGAAGTTCAAACTACCTTCTATGACCTTCTCAGCAGGAGTTTTGCAGGAAGTCAAGGAGGAAGACAATTCTTCCCAACATGACAAGAACATCCAGGAAGGAAGTGTTCAAAGGCTTTGGTTCAGAGGCACTATTTAAGGCAAGTGTATGGAGGTTGAAACAAGAGGGTGAAGTACTCTCATTTACTTTTCAAATCAGTATATCAGTCTTTTGGAGTCCAAAATCTTTTTAGTGGGAAGGCATGATCTAAAATGGATCTAGAATAGACTTCTAATTCTAAAAATATTCCTCAAAGAGGAAAATTAAATTCAAAAGATACTTCTAGAAATAGTCTCATTACAGAGATCTCTTCATTCTGAATCTAACGCAATTTGAATGGGCTAAAACAGACTTTGCATGAAGAAGTTATTGAAAAAAGAAGATTGCCCATTATCCTTAGAAAAGGAGACATTTCTTATAAAAAATGGACTTAATGGCTCATTGAAGGAAATCACATCAGAGGAGGTAAAAGGGAGGACTTAGAGAAAAGGACAAATGGACCCCCAATCAGTGATCTCTCATATATTGCATCAGAGGTAGTCCTGCATAAGATATCAAAACCATGGGTGATTCGATTTGTGATTGCGATTAAGCGGCAAGATGTGATGCGATTAGCGATATATATATCGGTGATTGGCACAGTCAAAGGGAAGACCCCTGGGCTATTGCGATGTGATATGCGATGGTGTTGATCAATGATAGCATTGATGCGAGGGGGCCGATGGCAATAGCGCTCATACGATGGGGCCGATAACGATATGCGATGTGCTGATATCGGCGATCGGCGATCGGTGGATCCCCAATATAAAGGGTCGTTAAAATATGCGATTGCGATTTTCGATCAGGGCGCGGACCTGATTAGGTTATGGATGCGATTTCATAATATTTGAAATCTAGAATTTCAGGTTTTGTTTGTATTTCCGTGTATCTGTCAAATTCTTGGGTTTTAAGCATTTTGCGTGTGCGATTGCAATTTACGATCACAGGATGGACCTGAGAGGGATATAGATGCAATTGAAGGCTATTTGGAGTCCGATCTTAAAGCCCATGATGGGTTTTTCTATGTATTCCTTTGTATTCCCATTACGAACAAGATATGTGTTATTTCGTGGATTTTGTTCTGGAAAAAGGCTACCAGTTTCTTTTCATTGTGAAACGGTCCCTATTCCTATAGTGATTGGTTCCATGTTGTAATGGGGCATTTCTATAACAATAATGTGTTATGTAATATGCAAAGTCATAGATCCAGCGAGTCAAATCGCTATTCGCAGAGCCACAGAGCCAAAGAGCCAAAGGACCAATCGAAGAAACGCAAAGGTAGAGGAATGATTACACACAGAGAAATGGATAGGAACTACAGAGTAAGAGGATTTCTCAAAAGCCAAAGAGTATGACTCTCACTAGGGGCTCACAAAAATGTAGCAGCAGAGAAGTGAGTGCTCTCTCAAGAGAGCTCACAGCTGGGGAGAGAGACAGAATCACATAGTACTCTCTCCCCCTTCATAGATATAACAGAGTTGAGAGCCATAAGGCCGTAGAGCCAGAGAGCTCGAGAAATCCAGAGAAGCCACCAAAGGTTTGGGCGATGGGAAAGGGGTGATTCCTCAGGAGCTGAGTGCAACAAAGTTGCAGGGTAGGAGAGCTTGAGTGTAGCAGAGTTGCAAAGCCAAAGAGCTGTAGAGCCAAAGAGCTCAAAGCATACTTCTAAGAGACATGATGGTGTAATGAAGTTCAAAACGAGAAAGAGATTGAATGATCAAGCTGTTGCTAGTCTCTGATGTGTGTTGAAGACAAAAGAAGGAGTTCTAGAGACAATAAAAGAATTTTGAGGGAGTTGGTGCAAGCCAAGAGCACAAGATAGCCCGAAGCGTTGATTGAAGGAATCTAGTCCAGAGAAGCCTAGATCTGTCTGCAGAGTATGGACAGGCAGTGGGATAAGATGGCATTCTAAGTCCATTGGTTTAGTTGTAAACTAATGGAGTTGAGTGTGGAGCTTGTAAAAGAATTTAAGCCATAATCCCAAATAGCCTAATTGAGTTGATTAGAGCTCAAGGAGACGTAGCCCAAAATGTTTGGGTGAACTCCATATTAAGCTTGGTGTCTTATGTTTTGTTTACTTGTCGCATCTTGCTGCTATGTGTATGATGTTTATTTGCTACACCGTTTCACTGTTATATGATACATATCAATTTTAAGCAAATAAACTTAAAGAAAATAAACAATTAAATACAAACACAAGCATACACCTATTTCAAGTTCTTTTAATCCCCCAAATTGTCAAGCATAAGCTAGATCTTGGAAATTGTTTAAGCTTTGGTGTGGGAGAGGTTCTTGTAGGCATGACAAGAAGCCTTTAGTGCCCCATTTCAGATAAGGTGGTATCAGAGCATAAATTTTATTAACCCCACCTTCAAAGAAGGTTATATCAAAGATGGTTATATCAGAGTAAGTTATACCAAAGTAGGTTGTATCATGAAGAAGGTTGTATCATGATGCAAGTGGTACAAGATCAAAATGCTTGTTTGACTTGAAAGGTGTCCACATAGTAACAAGGATTTTGTTGTTTGATCATTTGTAAACTGACTATTGTTTGAGTTTGCAGAGATGAAGGGAAAGTTATTGATAGCTAAGTCCAGGAGAGGACAAGAAGGAAGAAGGGCTGAAGGCATTCTTCTTATCCCAAAGGACCTAAAATCAATCCTTGAAGCACAAGAGATTCATTGATGAAGACATGAAGAAAGACTTGTTCATCATGATGGATATGGTGAGAGAAATGTATGAGGATGAAAGGAAGAGCACCAAACTTAGAGAGCAATTGAATTCCATGACGGAAGAGAAGCAGTTTCTTTCTAACAAATTGCAGGAAGTGGAAGGCCAACTTCATATTGCAAACATGAACCTCGAAAGGGTGCATGAGTTGGAGACATAGCTCTTTGTTGCAAAGGAAGCATTGGTCAAGTAACAGCTTGAAGAAGAGGTAAACAATTCATGTTTGTCTTCAATTTCCTCTAAGAATGTTTATATTGGTTCTTTTGAAAAACATACCAGAGGTATAGGTTCCAAGTTAATGTCCAAGATGGGCTATGAAGGGAAAGGATTGGGAAAACATGCACAAGGTATTTTTGCGTAAATAATAGTTGAGGAAAGGCCTAAGTATTTGGGTCTTGGCTATGGACAAGCTTATGGAGAAAGTTCCAAAGCTATCATGAAGACCATTGAAACAACTCCAAGAAGGAGTTTCATTGTAGGTCTTCTACCTCGAGATTGTGAAGATTGTATTCTTGGGGAATGTAATAGCTTGAAACATAATTTTCATAAAGAAGGCATATATCAACATACACTTGAACCAAAGATTTTTGGAAACTCTGAAACCATTGAAGAGGTTGATGGTGTTCCAAAGGGAGCTGCTTCTTCATTTGATTCACCTCCTCATGAAGGCAATAAAGGTGAAAAAGAGAGGAAATTTTTGAAGGAAAGGAAGCAATAAGCCAAAGGTCCATTGGACAAGGCAAATCATGCTATCAAGAAGATGCACATGTGTTGCACTTACTACCATAGGCGAGGACATATTGCTGCAAAATGTTGGACTCTGAATCCAACAATGCTTCCACAAAAATTGAAGAAGGTGGAAGGACAGAATGGCAAGAATGGAAAGAAAGATTCCATGAATGATGTGTTTCAAGATGATTCACATGTTGATGCTAATGTGCTAACAAAGGAAGGACCTTTGAAATGGATTGGTAAGAAATGGTTAGAATTCTTATCCAATTAAGATTGCATGTCTATTGATATAATGCATCTATTTTCATTTCTTTGTTAATGGAATGCAAGTTGCAAGATTCTACCAAAAAGGTGAATGGAAACGTTGAGTAGGAGACTCACTATATTGCTACAACATTATATTCATTTCAGCTTTGAAAGTACAGTGTGCTTAAGCAAAAGTTTAAGGATGAAAAACATGCATAAGCTTGATATGCATGAACATAGGGATGTTAATGATTTCCTTGTATTTGAACATGTATGTGTGATTAACTTGAAAGGTTGATTACTTTGTTGTGAAAATGCATGTAATGCAATATTGACTTGAGAAAGTTGATTTGGTCTCCAAGATGGAGATGTTGATGAAGTGCTTAATCTTTGAAAAAGAACTGCAATATTCTACCAAGAAGGTGAATGGAAAAGTTGAGTAGGAGACTCACTTTATTGCTGCAACATTATATTCATTTCAACTTCGAAAGTACAATGTGCTTAAGCAAAAGTTGAAGGATGAAATGCATGCATAAGCTTGATATGCATGAACACATGGATGTTAATGATTTCCTTGTATTTAAACATGTATGTGTGATTAACTTGAAACGTTGATTACTTTGTTGTAAATATGCATGTAATGCAATATTAACTTGAGAAAGTTGATTTGGTCTCCAAGATGGAGATTTTGATGAAGTGTTTCATCTTTGAAAAAGAAATGTAGAATCATTTTTCTACATGCTTGAATTGAAGGGTCAATTGTCTTAAAGGCATGTTTTTTTGGCTTGTTATCTAGTCAATCATTTGTATGAAGATGTAAAGACATGGAGGAGTTCACAAGATGTGAAATATGTTTCTTTTGTTGAAGCAGGAGTTTAAGCCATCCAGTTGTTGTTGACAGTATGTCAAACATATGCAACTGAATATTTTATGAAGCAGATGTAACTTCACATTGGTTTGAGCGACCTTGGATCAATGGTCAAGGTAGAGAAGTTCAAACTACCTTATGTGCCCTTCTCAATAGGAGATATGCAGGAAGTCAAGGAGGAAGACACTTCTTCATAGGAGGACAAGCACATCGAGGAAGTGTTCAAAGGCTTTGGTTCAAAGGAACTATGCAAGGCAAGTGTATGGAGGCTGAAAGAAGAGGGTCAGGTACTCTCATTTACTGTTCAGATCAACATATCAGTATTTTGGAGTCCATAAGGTTTTCAGTGGGAAGGCATGATCCAAAATGGATCTGGAATAGACTTCTAAGCCTAAAAATATTCCTCACTGAGGAAAATTAAATTGAAAGGATGCTCCTAGAAATAGTCTCATTGCATAGATCTCTTCATTCTTAATCTAACACAATTTGAATGGGCTAAAACGGAATTCGGATGAAGAAGTTATTGCAAAAAGAAGATTGCCCATTATCCTTAGAAAAGGAAGCATTTCTTATAAAAAATGGACTTAATGGCTCATTGAAGGAAATCACATTGGAAGAGGTAAAAGGGAGGACTTAGACCAAAGGCTAGATCAACCCCCGATCAGTGATCTCTGATATATCACATGGGAGGTAGGCCTACATATGATATGGGAACCCCGAGTGAGCCGATTTGCGATTGTGATGAAGCGACAAGTAGCGATGCAATTGGCGATATATATATCGATGATCGGCACAACCAAAGGGAAGACCCACAGACCATTGTGATGTGATATACAATGGCATCGATCAGAAATAACACTAATACGAGGGGGCTGATAGCGATAGCGCTAATGCGATGGGGTCGATAGCGATATGCGATGCACCGATATTGGTGATTAGCGATGAGTGGATACTCAATATAAAGGGTCGTTAACATATGTGATTGCAATTTGTGATGAGGGCATGGACCCGATAAGGTTGTGGATGCAATTTCATAATATTTGAAATCTAGAATTTTGGATTTCTTTGTATTTTAATGTATTTGTCAAATTCTTGGGTTTTAAGGATTCCGCTTGTGCGATTGCGATTTGCGATCACAGGACAAACCCAAGATGGATATAGATGCGATTGAAGGCCATTTGAAGTCCAAGCTTAAGGCCCATGATGGGTTTTTCTGTGTATTCCTTTATATTCCCGTTATGAACAAGATATGCGTTATTTCGTAGATTTTGTTCTGAAAAAAGGGTGCATGTTTCTTTTCATTGTGAAATAGTCCTTATTCCTACAGCGTTTAGTTCCACGTTGTAATGGGGCGTTTCTATCACAATGATGAGTTATGTAATATGCAAAGCCACAGATCCAGTGAGCTAGATGGCTAATTGTAGAGCCACGGAGCCAAAGAGCCAGAGGGCCAGTTGAAGAAATGCAGAGGCAGAGGAATGATTACACATAGAGAAACAGATAGGAACCGTAGAGTCAGAGGATTCCTCAAAAGTGAGAGAGTATGACTCTCACTGGGGCCTCACAAGAATGTAGCAGTAGAGAAGTGAGTGCTCTCTCGAGGGAGCTCATAGCTGGGGGCAGAGACAAAATCGCATAGTACTCTCTCACCTTCGCAAAGCTGACAGAGCCGAGAGCCACAAGGCCATAGAGCGAGAGAGCTCGATAAAAGCCAGAGAAGCCACCAGAGGTTGGGGCAATGGCAAAGGGGTGATTCCTTAGGAGCTGAGCACAAGAAAGTCACAGAGCCAGAGAGCTTGAGCGCAGCATAGTTACAAAGCCAGAGAGCTGCAGAGCTAGAGAGCTCAAAATAGACTTCTAAGAGCCATGATATTGTAATGAAGTTCAGAACAACAAAGAGATCGAATGATCAAGCTGTTGCTAGTGTCTGATGTGTGTTAAAAACAAAGAAGGAATTCCAGAGAGAGTAAAAGAATTTTGAGGGAGTTGGTGCAAGCGAGGAGCTCAAGATATCTTGGAACACTGATTGAAAGAATCTAGTCGAGAGAAGCCTAGATCTGTCTGTAGAGTATGGAGAGTCAGCAGGATAAGATGGCATTCTAAGCCCATTGGTTCATTTGTAAACCAATGGAGTTGAGTGTGGAGCTCGTAAAAGAATTTAAGCCATAATCCCAAAGAGCCTAATCAATTTGATTAGAGCTCAAGGAGACGTAGCCCAAGAGGTTTGAGTGAACACCATATTAAGCTTGTTGTCTTATGGTTTGTTTACTTGCTGCATCTTATTGCTATGTGTATGATGTTTACTTGCTGCATTGTTTCACTTTTATATTCTACATATCAGTTTTAAGAAAATAAACAGTTAAAGACAAACACAAGCATACACCTATTTCAATTTCTTTTAATTCCACAAATTGTCAAGCATAAGCTAGATCTTGGAAATTGTTTAAGCTTTGGAGTAGGAGAGGTTCTTGTAAGCATGATAAGTAACCTTTAGTGCCCCATTTCAGATCAGTGAGGCTCTAAGAGAGAGGTAATATTACCACCCAAGAAGAGACACACACAAACAAGAAGGATATGTCTAACATCTAGCAGAGTAATCCACAAGAGATGTGATGGCCATTGCAACCAATGAATGAGAAATATCTATCTAATATCTTGTGGAATAGTTCACAAGGATGGGACAACAATAAAAACCATTACAACACATTCTCAATAAGATAAGTACTAAAATAACCAAAATAGTTCAACTAGCTTAGCACATGTAAAAATAAACATGAAATACAAACATTCACAGAATAGTATTACAAACACTCATAAACCATGCATGAAGAACATGCTAGCCTTGAATGTTTATGTTATTAATTAAAATTTCTAAGACACATGTATACAATGAAAATCACTAGATCCAATATTGGAGCATTGGATCCACTTATTTCTCCCCAAAAAAACTAGCTTATCCCTTTATTGCTTTGCGGGAGGAGCCAAGTTGAAAAGTACTTTTGTCTTACAATGAGGGTGTATATGTAGTAATGAGGAAGTGATGTTTCACCTTCCTTATGACTCCTCGTCTAACCTCATGACTATCTAACTTCCTATGACTTCTTAATTTTACTTGACTCTTCATATTCCACACATGTCCTTTGGACTTCCACTTTACAATACATTTCGAAACATAATTTACAACATTAGCCACAATGGTGTGACATGTGACAATTAATGACATGACATGACACTACTAACATAGATTACTTGATGATGTGGCAACATCAAGTCACTAATGTTGCTATGTGTTGAGTGTCTTCTTGAGAATGCTTCTCTTTTCACCTCTGGGTGTCTTGGTGATATGGAATCTTCAACGATCTCAAGTCTTGAATGGTGATTAGAAATTGGTGTCCCCTTGCTTTATCTTGATTTATCACCTTGCATACTCAACTACAAGAGTGTCTTTCAGCATGCTTCCCTCCCTCTCCTTCTTTGTCATCTTTCCATATCATTATAAAGTACCTCTTTCTGCAATTCACTCATGATGAAACAACATTAGTCTAAAAACCCCCTAGTCTAAGATTGTGCATATTGATCCATTACCTGAGCCTTAACCATATGGGAAGATAGAAAAGGGGCATAGTTACTGTGCATTTATGCATTTCAAGTAGCCAAGGGGGACCCTCGAGCTTTGATACTACACAACGCACAGTTCTGGCTGGGTTCAGGGGGGAAACTGCACATTCCTAGGAGCGAGTGAGAGAGATTGAGGGGATGGAAAATGAATGAACATACTACATGATTTCGGGAGAAAAGAGAGGTTGATCCATTGTGTAGTTGTGTAGTTTAGAGGCTTGGTTAATGATCTTGAGGCCAGTGACTGCGTAATGAGTAGTTAGGGCCACCCTGGGAGGAGGAATTGAGAAATTCTAGGAGTCGTGGTCGGGTCTTGAGCATAAAAACTGTGCATTGTAGCAATCCTAGAAGGAAGGAACTACACATTTCAGAGTTCCAAGAGGAAATTTCATATTTATAGGATTGATACTACCTAGTGCATAGTCGAGGGAGGCCGAGTGAAGCTAGGTTGCGTGGTCAGGAAGCTTTTCCAGAAAATGTTAAGTGTGGGATCAGTGAGACTCATGTGAACAACGATAAGACTTTGATTGTGATCACACACTTAGAATACTGGAAAACACAAAAAAATAGATCATCCATGACATATGAACAATGTTTTTTCCTCCATGTGGTGACTTTACGACAATTTACGACAAGTGTGACACTTGAGATACACTTTGCGATAAACGTGATGACACTTGTGTGACAGTTCCTAAAAATTTTGAAATGAGTGTGACAAATGTTTACATGGTTAGAACAACTCATTTAATCAAACATGACCTCTTAAACCACCAAAATAGGCTAATACACATTATGCAACAACTAACATGTGAAAAGAAAAGAATTTTCCTAACTGCAAAAGGAACCAAAATACTTCAAGAAAACACATGGAACGAGTCTCAAATTTTGTGAATAAAATGAAAAAGACTCAAGAAAGGCTCCAAAATTGAGGGTAGGTGAACATTTTGGAGGTTTTTGTAGCAAGGACATGTTCCTTATCTTTAACTACATATTATTCCACTTCACCTTCTTCTGCATAATCCATATGCATCTTTGGTTTTCCTCCCGTTCTCATTGCAACTCCATTATTACATTCAATTATATTTTTATCTCACTCAGTTCTCTATAAAACTCTTCATTACTGATTCTTTTGTGGCTTATCCCTAAAGATTTTCTATGACTATCAGTAGCCACCTCCCATCTATCTTTTTGAGCCTCCTCTTGCTCATTGGGAGTTGTAGTCAAGGCCATGTGATAGGTGTTTTCCATTGACCCATTACTCGATACGCTACCAATCTTATCTTCCTAAACTTGGTCCTCTAATACTCCCATGATCTACTCCCATCTATCTTTTTGAGCCTCCTCTTGCTCATTGGGAGTTGTAGTCAAGGCCATGTGATAGGTGTTTTCCATTGACCCATTACTTCGATAGGCTACCAATCTTATCTTCCTAAACTTGGTCCTCTAATACTCCCATGATCCTCTCAGCTAGAACCCTTTTTGAGCTCTCCTTACTCCTCTTAGGCTTTGAGAAGATTCACTTGTCCTCCTTTTCTAATTTCAGCTGGAATTATTAAGGTCCTTGCAACACCTATTTTCTCTTTTCTAAGAAATCACATGCTCTTCCTCATTATTTCAGGATTATCAATGATTTTATATTCCAACTCTCCTAGTTGTGTTGTTGCAATCAATATTCTCCCTATATGCTTCAATTTGAAAATCAAAAATATCATAATCATAGAAAATAAAACATCACTAGTTACCTACCATATCTCCTCAATATCTTATCTTTTAACAATATTTTGCACAATGTCTCTTAATTGTCTTCATCGAACTCATTTGTAATTCCTTTCCTCTAAATCAACTTCATGCCTCTACTACCAAACTTGTTTCCATCATCATCAAAAAATTCTCTTTTTATTAGTTATAGTTATCCTGTTATAAACAACTTACCCACCTTTACATGTAATTAGTAATTTACTTCTGAAATTTATTGAAAACACAATATCATTTTATTTTTTTCAACTAATATGAACTTGCATATTGTTGTTGTGATTTCCTTATCCTCTGTTAGCCCTCTTTTTGCAATATTCCGATGTTCAAAGAACATAATTTTACTTCCCTCCTAAGGTAGATTTCATTTCTACAAGATCTCAATGTCTTTTATGCATAGAACTTTGTCGTGCAAACATTAATATAAATTACAAATCAAGCAAAGTAGATTTCATTTCTACAGGACTTCAATGTCTTTTATGCATAGAACTTTATCGTGCAGACATTAATATAAATTACAAATCAAGCAATTTTAAATTTACCATAGTTAGTTTCAATTTGTGACTTGTAAGTTATGTTTTTATTTTCCAAGAGAATTAAAGTTTCGATACCAGTTGATGTTAGATTCTCCCTGTTGGGTGGACTATTAATGCCACCAAACAAATTCAATTCAGTATTCCTTCAGGCACATGAAATATTTATTCCTGTAATGATCGATGAGAAACGCACTACGAGATTTCTCAAGTCTACACTTTTCCTCCACTCAAAATATAATCCATCGCAAAACCTCATGATCATGTACCAATTAATACTCATAGATCTTAAACCCCTTCAATATGGAAATTACTCTAAGAGAAATCATTTTAAGGGATATAATAAGGAGATTCTCAATTCGTTTGAGGAAATTTAGGTTAAATCTTGATTTGTTGCAGTTAAAATGGTTTTTTAAGTGCATATTAACCCTTGGGGCACTTTGATTGTGCAGAAAATATTTTAACTTTGGATTCAGCACCCTGAAAAAACCTTGGGGCACTTTGATTGTGCAGAAAATAGCTTGATTCCAATAAATTGCTGCATGATTTTGACGGAAAAACCACCTGAAAGGCTTGTTAGCAAGATTTATACACACAGAACAGAACATGAACTGAATTATAGTCAAAGGGATAACTAAATGGAACTTAAATATATACAGTATAATTTAATTGGTTTTTTAATTTAACTCCATTCTGAGAACCTCAATATCATTCTATCCTCACTTGTTTAACTTAACAATACAAAGATACACTTTTAGATTAATTTCAAGTAATGATAAAGTCAAAAAGCATGGAATACTTGAAAGATGTTATGTATCACACCCCATGAGACTAGTCCAATACACAAGCATCACACTTCCTTGCAGCGTAGATGCACATTCACGTTTTGGTCATGTTCTTATGGATCTCCATGTGTCAAAGCACAATCCAGACTTCAATCCCATGCATTCCTTCTACATCATTCATATCACCATTTGATTGAATAATTCATACCTTTCCTCTCACAGTTGATAATGGACACGATTTAACTTTATGGAAAATTTTCACCAGTCCTAGATTCTACTTTTCATTGTGCAATACATTTCCTTGAAATCTCGAGGTCATCTCCTTCAAATAATTGAAGTTTCATCTCTCTAGAAATTTAATTCTGTTATCTTACTAATCTTCTTGAACTCGGAAACATTTTTCTAACTCTAGAAGTTCTCTATCTCTTTTTATCCAGTGAAATGAAATCATCTCTCCTTTAGTGTTCAGTAAAAAAATATTGTTCCCATTTTCCATATGTATAGCACCATCATTTATGAATTCGAAATTTGCTCTTTACCAAGGTTCACTCACACATAAACCCTGGTCTTTTGATCTCCACTAGAAGTCGGTTCGTATCTCAGTTACAATCGAGATATTATATATTTATTTCCATTCAGACATTCGTATGTATAGATTTCATATACACTAAGTGGCTTCTCAAATTCTAACCTCAATTCAATATTCATTTTCAATAACATTTCCTTACACTTCTATAGGATTATTTAACATAGAAATTCTCGATCCACATATAAATAAACATACATTTTGAACATTTATGATATGAAATTTTTTTCATTCCATTAGAATCCATACATATGTTTCTACACAAAAATAATATTTTTCTTTGTTCTCTTTGTGGCCCTATTCTCATTCATTTGGCTACTTTTTTTGCTCTTTTATTGTGTGTCCACCAGCTTACATTTTTAACATGAAAGGTTAGTTCCAGAACCTCTAACTGATTCTTAACTCCTTATATCTAATTACACATACTTATGTAACTAATAATCCATTTACATAGTAAATTAGGGAAAAAATCCCTATATTCCTAATCACTCTATCCTTTTATAACTGAATACAAATTTATCGAAATATAATTAAAACCACTACCACTAAGGAAATCCACTCTCTTAGGTGATTTCAAGACCCCTTTAGGTGTTTTACAAAATAGTTTATTTTTAGATGGGAAATACTCCTGTATGGGCAAATCACATAAAACAAAACTCCTATTGCATTTTTTCCCTCAATAGATTTCAAATAAGAGCTTGGATAAGAATACATACAGACTTCAAAAGTATGTTAAACAACTAAATACAATAAAAAAATGCCATATCCTAGTTGTAAGTTATCATTTCCATGTAAATGAATACAATGAATAGCTCACAATGAAGGGTCTTAAGGCATTACTAGTTGAGTTCAATTCATCACACCATTTGAAGAACTTGCAAGATCCTTCCTCCTATTTCAATGGACAACAAAAGAATTGGAAACCCATTTTTTTATCCATCATTGTTGTCAATTGGAAACCCATTTGTTTATCCATCATTGTTGTCAATACTAGGCAAAGACCAACACTACAAGGGAATTGCATTGATGACACTAATCTAGGGAGCTATGGAATATGAGCATAAATGGTGGGATATATAGAGCTAAGGTAAAGTGCTGCATGAAAAATAATCAAGAAACACATGTAATATTTGTAGTGTGCAACCCAAGACAACAAAACAATTTGATTAAAATTGTGGAGAAAGGATGACAAAAGTTTTAGTGAAAACCTTTCACTAGTTTGGAAATAGGCAAAGTGTGATAATGGCATGGTGGAGTGAAAGGAAAAGGTAGCAGTTTGCAGGCAACAAACATGAAAAGAGTTGGCCATATGGCCTTGAGAGAGAATATATGGTTATGAATAGTAACAAGCTCAAGGGTAGGATATAAGTTGGGCATGTCAAAGCCTAACAAGTTTGATAAATATAGAAACAATCAGATGCATGAATAAATTCTCATTTGATGGCAAGATGAGACTCTAAGTAGGAGAGAAGCTTATCCATGCTCTGATACCATGTTAGGTTGAGGAGATAACTCTTAAATTGAGATAGACTTAAATAAAATACAAGAGTGGCCCTTGGTTTTCATCTCCCAAGGTTTGTTCCTATTCTAAATGTTCATATTTCCTTTTATTTATATATTTATAATTTATTCACCTAATCCTCCAGGATTAGGTGTCTAATAGTTACTACCATAGACAAGCATTCTTCTGGGTCAACAAAATGAAATTTATCTTTGAATCAAAAACCCCATTGGGTGTGAGAGACAAAATAATTACAGTATCCAACAACTTTTATGGGGAAGCTTATGATTAGTTTTCATGGTGGACCTAAAAATGTGTCAAAATTGTCCTATTAAAAAGCTTCATTAAAATAAATAAAATTTCTTGTACAAAAAATGTGTACAACTTAAACAAAAGCAAAGTTTGAATGCTTATGCACATGAATGGGAAGTTCTAGCAACAAGACTAAAATAGATTCACATACTAACAATTGTTAAAATTGTACATATATGGATTGAACTATTACATCCATAGTGAAATAAATATATGGAACCCTAAAATAGTTGAAGATTCTAGATAGGAAACAAAACTAATTGAACATATGAACAAATTCAATAAGCCACATTTACCAAAGAAGATGAAAATTGACACAAGAAATGGAAAAACAAATGTAGATATTGTGGGGACAAATAGTCTTTAGGGCATAAATGCAACAATAAGAAATTTTGTACTCACTAAGTCGAGAATGAGTTAAATAAATATAGTAGCCACTCAAAGAGAAGTAAAAATAATAAATTTGATTGTTGTAAATATGGAAAAAATTGGACACTGGGACATAAATGCAAATAATTACCATTGCACTACTATAAAATAGTGGATTAAAAGCATGCATAAGTACAAAATTTAAAGGATGAAATCATAGTAGTATATAATGCAAATTTAGACCATGTTGATACACCGCAAAATTCATCATTAGCTCTAGCCTCATGTGCCCAGCCAATAGAAATGAAGACAAAAAACTTCAAATAAATATAACTCCTCCAAAAAACCAATTACAACCATGAATTGCAAAATAAATTCTACCACATCTCAAAAAGGAGAGGATCTAGTCTTTAAGATAAAAAGAAAGGAACCCTATAATGTCACCAACAACTATGATAGGGAAACAATAAACTAAGACCCTGAATCCTAAAGGAGTCATAAAATATAGAAATGTCACAATACTGGTAGATTTTATAAGTACTCACAATTGTATAAACATTGTCATTTCTAAACAACTAAACATTTTTGTGTACAATTGCAAGGACCTAGTTTGTGAGAATCAATGATGGAAAAAAGGTCACAAAAGTAGAGAAACATCACAAAACTTGAATTCATATAAAACAACATGAACTACAAATATAACTCTATGCTCTGCCACTCAAAGAGATGGATATAATTCTAGGCATGAAATAGTTGATGTAATTGGGAAGTTATACTATGAACCTTAAAAAACAAATCATAAAATTTAATTAGTAAGGAAAACATTATAAATTATATGATGTTGAATATTCCACTTTCAAAAAGATGCAAAAAAAATACACTAAAACTCCATTACCACTTAAAAAACACAAAATAATAACCATAAAAAATAGAAAAACTTAGTTTCACCACAAAACATGTCCAACTGGAAAAAACCAACCCTGTTTTATATACTTTCATAAAAATTCTTACTAAGAAAACAAAAATGTAATAAACATAATAATAAATACAATAGTTAATTAATTAAACAAAAGACAAGGATGACATATCTTTTAACCTCATGACTACTCAATCCTATAAGTAAACCACCACGAGGGTTGTATCATCATTTTTATTCATTATATCAATCAATATAATAAAATATTTATTATAGAAATATTTTTTCTTCTAAATAACAAATAGATTATTTACTACATTAATGAAATCATTTGGGGGCCTTTCAAAAATAATATTATCAATTAAGGATATGATGGTTTTAATGGGTAACATGTAGAAGTTAAAAAAAGGACATCTGAAGATTTAAAAGGGATACGATGGAGGGAGGGGAGCTAATTGTGTGAGAGATGTTTTTCTTAGGTTGAAGTAAGAGGAATGCGTAAGATTGTTGGTTATAGGATGTAATAAAGTTTAATTTATTTATTGATATATACATGGTTGTTGGTATAAACACCTTGGTTATTTAAGTTCATATAATAGCATTTATAAATTCCCCATAAAGGTGAACATTCTAGCTTCCATTCCTTAAGCACAAAAAAAATGTCTTTGGAAAAACATATTTTAAGAGTTAAAAAAGTAAGTATTGATCGAGTGAACATTCCCTTATATTTTGTCTAATAGTGTGTCAATTAAAAAAAGACTTTTTACAAAGGATATTTGGTAGTGATATTTGTTGATGTCTAGAAAATTCATAACAAAAAATATCTATTTTTTTTAGCATTAATTATGTAAAATTATGATATTTTTTGACATGAGATTTTTATATAATTAATTGTGTATGTGTATGTTTTATTTTGAATGTTTAAAATCTCAAAAACACTTGAATAATTTAATTATCACTAATTTATTACTTATAAGGATTGATTATAAATCTATAATCATTATGTTTTTCTTATAAATAAAGTTGACTAGAAAATTAGTTTTGGAGTACATGTAGCTGAGAGAGATGAAGTTCCAAAATTATTGATGAATATTAATTATAAGTCAAGAATTCTTGGGAATCTAATTTGGATGATTAGATCTATTGAGGAATTATGTAATTGGTCAATTAATTATTTCCCTAAAAGACAAGATGTTGTATTTGGGAGTGGGAAATAGAAGTTCATTAATGAGGTAGTAACTAACCACCACCTGTTGGTGAGGTGGAGTAAGTTACCAAAGTTCATTAATGAGGTAGTGACTAACCACCACCTGTTGGTGAGGTGGAGTAAGTTACCAAAGTTCATTAATGAGGTAGTAACTAACCACCACCTTTTGGTGAGGTGGAGTAAGTTACCAACCGCTCAAATAGGGGTAGATGGGTAATGGATAAAAAACATTTTTTCATTAGGGGAATTTTCATGAGGGGAATTTTGAGGTCTAAAATGGGCCTCCTAATAAAAATGTACAACCAAATAAACTTTATAAGAACCAATAGCATTCAAATGATGATGTTAACCATGGGGCATAGATTCACCATTTTTGAGTAAAAAATAAAAATTTAAAAAATAATAAAATAATAAAACTATTTTTTCAACTCATATTTTCAACTTAGTTTTATCTAAATTTCAATGAGGAGTACTAGTTGGACTTAAAATTTAATTATCATCATGTTGCATACTTTTGGATTTAAAATTTAATTCATCATCAAGGAGTACTCATGTTGCATAGTTTTGATTGACCCTCCTACAAAAAAAAAAAATGAGAAATACATGAATAAACATTATTGCAATAACATTTTTCATGTGTTTCTCATTTTTCCTAGTAGTCCATACAAAGTATGCAACATGGGTACTCCTAAATTCTCCACCCAATGTTGTCTCTTAAATTTGAGTAAAACCATATGGAAATATTTTTTTCTTTTTTCCTTCTATTTAATATTATTTTATTATTTCCACTACTATTTTACAATTTACTTACTAGGCCCATTTTAGAATTCAAAATTACCTTAATGCTAGGAATTGAAGAGAAAATAGAGAGAATAAGACAAAATGTTGTGGACCTATGGTAAGGGTATATTTTCAGAAGGAAATATCAAAGATAGTAATAATCAAGTACTTAAATACTAATTTTAAAGAGATATTTTGCAAGTCAATGTTTTGAAGAAAAAGGAAACTAAAATTTTGTTATTTTCACTAGCATTATTTGTTTTTGCACTCAGATATTGAAAACCTTCAAGTGATATAGAAGAAAACAATTATCTATATTATGACATTTAAATCATTTTCGTCTAAAAGTAGTATTAGAAATGAACAATAAAAAGTGTAAAAAATGTAGTTAAATATATATATATATAATATCTATATATATATATATATAATATATATAATAATATATATATTAAAATTAATTAAATTAATTAATTAAATTAGGATATAAGTATCGAGTAGGAATGAAGTTTAAATATATATGTATAAAGATAGTTCTAAGAAGTTAGTTCAAACTATTAATTGTTTAATATGACATCTACTAACACAAATAAATATATATTTAAATGGAAACAAATATATTATGTATATATCTACTTATCATACCATGAATATTTCCACAAATGATAACTTGATAATGCAACCTCACCTTATGTATAATTTCAATGCAAAAGATATAAGCAATGTGAAGAAAAGGTCATAATGGAGAGCATTATTACTTCTATAAAGAAAATTATGTAGGTTCTAAGAAAAAGTATCCACGAAAAGAAAGTATGTATATATGTACATGTTCTTCAAATATAACTGGAATACAATTAAAACATGTTCATATATTTAGTTATAATTGACCTAAAAGATGTTAAGAGCATAAATCAACAATAATA